>JAPDNY010000008.1:149542753-149775253 GCA_029375565.1 Gekko gecko
AGTGAACAGTGCTTTCGCTCTCCCTCACACACCAGCAAATCCCTCTGCTCCAACTTCCTCCGTGTCACGCCCAAATACACCCTGGCCTCGCCTTGCAAAGGTATTTCTCTTGTCATCATAGCCTCCGGCAAACACCTACACCCTGCCGAAGTCTGTCCAAGGGAAAGTGGAGGCTTCCAATATGTGGGGCGCGGCGTCTTCCCGAAGCCAGAGCCTCCATCTTTGGGGGGGGGCAGCCCCGTGCTGCTTGGCGCGGGGTCTCGTGGGCCACCAGAGCCGGTGATAACAATGCTCGTGCCCGGACATAGTGCAAGGAAACCGGCTTGTATTCCTATATGCGTTTCAGAGCTGCGTTCTCTGAGCGCTTCTGTTTCTTTCTTAAGTGGGGATCGGTTTCTCGGAGGCTGATGACAGATTCCCAGGCTGACTTTCACCCCAGGCCTGCCTAGGTTCGGCCATGAGAGAATGCTTGCTCTGTGCCCTTCCCCTGGAAGCATTATCTGGGTAGGTACGTGGTGCACTTCTGGAAGGACACTTCCCCCATCCCTGCAGGGTAGTACTTCAGAGAGTGAGCTGTGGGCCCAGAAAAGACGGGTTTGCTTTAGCCTGGAACTCGCCAGATGTGACTTTGCCTCACCTCTCCCCCAGTAATGCCTCAGATCACTCTGGCCCATCTTGCAAAGTGATTGCAAATATTAGTGAAATAAATGTGAAATGTGTTGGGTAGTGTAGCTCTGCATGCGAGAGGATCCGGGAGGGAAAGGATTAAGAGGATTCTGGCAGTTGGCCCCAATCCTCTAATCAGTTAGATGCTGAGCCTCTTTGGCTGTTGCTTTCCTTCTGTTCATCTTATATAGGATTCTTCTTCTTCTCCTTCTTCTCCTTCTAATTCTTCTTCTCCTTCTTCTAATTCTTCTTCTTCTCCTCCTTCTCCTCCTTCTTCTTCTTCTCCTCCTCCTTCTTCTCCTTCTCCTTCTTCTCCTCCTTCTCCTTATTCTCATTCTCCTCCTCCTCCTTTCCTCCTCCTCCTCCTTCTTCTTGTTCTCCTCCTTCTCCTTCTCCTTCTTCTCCTTCTCCTTCTCCTTCTTATTCTCATTCTTCTCCTCCTCCTCCTGCTTATTCTTCTCCTTCTTCTCCTTCTTCTTCTCCTTCTCCTTCTTCTCCTCCTTCTTATTCTCATTCTCCTCCTCCTCCTCCTCCTGCTTCTTCTCCTCCTCCTTCTCCTTCATTCTTCTTCTTCTTCTCCTTCTCCTCCTCCTTCTCCTTATTCTCATTCTCCTCCTCCTCCTCTTCCTTCTTCTTCTCCTCCTCCTCCTTCTCATTCTTCTCCTTCTTAATCTCATTCTCCTCCTCCTCCTGCTTCTTCTCCTCCTCCTTCTTCTCCTCTTTCTTCTCATTCTTCTTCTCCTTCTTCTCCTCCTCCTTCTTATTCTCATTCTCCTCCTCTTCCTCCTCTTCCTCTTCCTTCTCCGTCTTCTCCTTCTCCTCCTCCTCCTCCTCCTCCTCCTCCTCCTCCTCCTTCTCCTTCTTCTTCTTCTCCTTCTCCTCCTCTTTCTCCTCCTCTCTTACCTGGGCTTGGAGCTGTAGCAAGTTCACCTTTCTGAAGTTAGTCCGTTCACAATAAGTTAAATGTACCTACATGAATATGTCGTGTGAGATGTGCTTCTGTTTTTGTTAGTAAAAGAAAAGCTTCCCTGCTTCTAAGGCAAATGATTTTTGTTTTATTTTTTTACATTTAACCAGTGATCCCTCTCTAAGCTGAGTCAGTGTGAGCCAGCTCCCAGTTTTTTAGCCTCCAGCTCACAGGTTCTCGTCTTAGCTCAGGAAGGGACAGCTCCGGAGAAACTGATTTATGCATTAGACAAAATTGCTCACTCACAACTTTTAACGCCAGTCGCTCACATAGTAGAATTTTTGCTCACAAGACTCCACATGTTAGAGGGAGCATTGCATTTAACCCAATAAAATGTTGTATGGTGTCTGCCACTGCTGGGTGAGTAGTGAGTCTCCAGTCGTCATCGCCAGGCCATGCTCCAATGAGTCCACCTCCATCAAGCGACCAGTATTCCCTCTAAGCTGAGTTAGTGTGAGCTAGCTCACAGTTTTTTAGCTTCCGGCTCACACATTTTTGTTTTAGCTCAGGAAGGATAACTAATTCATGCAGTAGCCAAATTGCTCGCTCACAACTTTAATGCCAGTAGCTAAGAAAGTAGAATTTTCACTCACAAGTTCCCACAGCTTAGAGGGAACATTGCAGGGGACATGACAGGAGAGGTGAGCGGGATGTTGTCCAGGGCTGTTTGGGCTCCCCAGTCAACCCTTGCTCCGCGCCCATAGCTTTGCTTTACAGAAACCAAGGCTTGGAAGGCTGGGCAATATTGTTGTGGTTACTTAGCAACCTCCAGAACGGACGCTGAGATCTTGGCAGGCATTCTTTTCTTAAAACTACAGGCGTTGTTTCAGTTATTTGGGGGAGCTTTTATCTCCCAATGCATTGTTAAAAATATTCTGGGTTTTCCTTCAAACCTAGGGCTTCCTTCAGATTTGTAGAGAAATACCCGTTGTCTGTCCCTGGCTCCATGCTGTGGATTATTTTGATCTGTACTCTGTGGCCTGGTTCAGAACTAAATATATGATTTGCTCAAAAAAAGAGAGGTTCCACATTCTCAAGGAATGTGCAGACCAATGCTCCCTCTAAGCTGTGGAGTCTTGTGAGCAAAAAATCTGCTTTGTGAGCTACTGGCATTAAAGCTGTGAGCGAGCGATTTGGCTACTGCGTAAATTACTTTGCTCTGGAGCCATCCCTTCCTGAGCTAAGACAAAAATGGGTGAGCTGGAGGCTGAGAAATTGTGAGCTGGCTCATACCAGCTCAGCTTAGAGGGAACACCGATGCAGACCTGTCAATGTTCAGTTCTTTTAGGATGTTTTTTTTTTTTAATGTTCGAGGAGACATGCCCTGTTGGTCCTTCAGTGGGATGATTATTTTGTGCTGGTAGGAAGCTCGTGTTATGCCTGTTCTTTACATGTTTGCTTTTCAGCCATCTGATCCAAAACACGTTTATCTGAGTAAAAGACGACCCTTTATGTGATATGCTAGAGAAGTAGCTAGTTCCTTGCATTTTGGATGGGCTGTCATGGTCCTTTCCCTCTGTATGGCGTACTAGAAAGAGGGAGGAACGTTCGAATCTCTCCTTTGGAGATCAAGAAGTCTTTAAAATGATCCTCCTCCTCTTTTACGTTAGATTCCAGTGGATCTTTTTGCCAACTGTCTCTTCTTCCAACTCATAATGAGAGCTCCTGTTTTTCTTTTTAAGCAAGTAGGTTTTTAATCATCACAGTCAGCTCGATTCACATGTTGTTGCTTTTGGTTTGCACACACCGAAAAAAACTTCTCACCATCATGCAGCTGGGAGGGGTCACCTCATCTAAGCCTTTCGTGGAGGCTTAAAAAATAGGGATGGGCAGGAACCGGCTCACAAACGAAAGTTCGTGATGAATTCTGGCCGCTTTGTGGTTTGCAGACTGAAGAGCTGCCACACACTTCCAGGAATGTTAAGGCAGTTCATGGCAGTTTGTGACGAGCAGAAAGCAGGGGTTTAAGTGGCTCGGAGCCACTTAAACCCCTGCATTCTGTTCACCATGAAAAAACAGCTGAGTGGCGGGGTGCAGAAAGCAGGGGTTTAAATGGCTCAGAGCCACTTAAACCCGTGCTTTTTGTTCTCCATGAAAAACAGCTGAGTGGTGGGGTGCAGAAAGCAGGGATTTAAATGGCTCTGAGCCACTTAAACCCCTGTTTTCTGTTCTCCACGAAAAACAGCTGAGTGGTGGGGTGCAGAAAGCAGGGGTTTAAATGGCTCCGAGCCACTTAAACCTCTCCTTTCTGTTCTCCACAAAAAAATAGTTGAGTGGCGGGGTGCAGAAAGCAAGGGTTTAAATGTCTCCGAGCCACTTAAACCCCTGCTTTCTGTTCTCCACAGGGGTTTCAATGGCTCCAAGCCTCAGCTGTTTTTCACGGGAAGCAGAAAATGGGTTTAAATGGCTTGGAGACATTTAACCCTATGTTTTCTGCTCCTTATGAAAAGCGGTGGGGAGCAGAAAACAGGGGTCATGAACTGATACAAAATATGGTTTGTGCCCATCCCTATTAATGAAACCATTGGGGCTATTTTCGAATAATTAAGGCCCCTGGAGAAATCATTTTAGAGCCGTTAAATGCAACAACGGCACAGGCGGCTAACATTAACATTGGTCTTATTAGAGGTTATGATGGGACACGTGACATGAATCTGGGAATGTTGCTCAGGAGGCGAACCTAATGACATCCTAAGTCACAAAACGAAGAAATGTGGACCATGAACGAAAGTTTCAAAAACAAGACAACAAGGAGAGGAAAGCAGTAGATACAAAAAGTAGATGTTAGAAATGTGATACAAAGATTCTAGAAATACACTTCTGCTCAAATGTTGACAAGCGACGGAACAAGTTTGCTGGCGCTTTCTTTCTAGTGCTGAACAAAAGGAACCATTCAGAACGCGGCGGATGAGGCTGTGCTGACCGACCGGCAAATTCTTTTTGGGTTTTTTTGCATCCCTAAAATTCTCTTGTGCAGAGTTTGATGACAGATATTATCCATGCTCAATTGTTGATCAAACATTGGATGTGTGTTTTGTCGCGCCCAATACTACTTGATTTCAATATTTGACACTTTGGCATTTGGCACTCAGTAGTGTTTCATAAAGGGGCCGCGGTGGCTCCGAGGTTAAGACTCTGAACTGCAGACTGGAAGGTCAGTAGTTCGGCAATTCGAGACCCGAGTGCCGCGTGACGGAGTGAGCTCCCATCTCTGGTCCCAGCTCCTGCCAACCTAGCAGTTTGAAAGCAAGAAATTGCAGGTAGATAAATAGGTACCACTTCGGTGGGAAGGTAACAACGTTCCGTGCGCCTTGGCGTCTAGTCATGCCGCCCACATGACCACAGAAAAGTCTTCAGACAGCGCTGGCTCTTTAGCTTGGAAATGGAAATGAGCACTGCACCCCTAGAGTCAGATTCGATGGGCTTCCAAGCAAGGGAAACCTTTACCTTCAGTGTTTCATAGTGGGCTGAATGTGATCTAAGAACCAGTGAAAAGTAGCGGGCACTGTTACAAAACATTGGCTGAGATCACACACACTAAGGTCGAATCTGCATTTGTCTTTCCCACTGGTACCCCAGCCTTCTGGCTCTGTCTTCAAAAAAGCTGCCTACATCTGCTTTCATTTTCACACTTCAACAGTGCTAGTATACTTTTGCATGTCTGCATATGTTTATCACCCTCTCATGGTGGCTTCACTGTCATTGTGCCTCCACACTGCTTTAAATGAATCTTCCCCAAACAACTCTTCAAACAAGCATAGAGAAAAACGGTGTCACAGCAGCACAAAACTGATTTAAAAATGCAAATGCAGATTTGACCTAAATAATCCACTTTCAATTCACTTTCAAACTGGATTTTGCCAGTTCACACAGTAAGAGCCGGTTAGAAAGTGCACTGAGAGTGGATTGAAAGGGGATTATTTAGCGTGTGTGTGATCGCAGGCATTGTCTCCCAGGGGTTTCCAAACCGGTTTGACTTTCCTGGAATTGTTGCCGCTTCAATTCCTTTCCCATGGAACCCTCGTGCATTGCAGAGTATTCTGGTATGTGTTCAAAGGCACACAGCCATGAGGGTTCTCATGATGACATACAAGAAAATGCACGATGAGCCATTCTAGATGCATCACCTGTACCCCATGGGCAGAGCCTGACACCTCATCCTTTCTGCAAGCATTGCTCAAGAGTGACAGTTCAGTCATACACAGGTCCCCTTTCCTTCTCCCCCCATTGGAGGGGCCTGTGGCTTAGTGGAAGAACCTCTGCTCAGCACGCAGAAGGTCCCAGGTTCAACCCCCGGTATCTCCAGTTAAAAAGACCAGGCAGGAGGTGTTGTAAAAGACCCTGAGACCCTGGCTCACGGGCACAGCATGTGCCTGGCATACAGAAGGTCCGGTTCAGTCCCTGGTATCTCCCGTTAAAATGGACCAGGCAGGAGGTGATGGGAAAGACCTCCATGCCTGAGACCCCGGAGAGGTGTAAAGAGTGGCTGTGGCTCAGTGGAAGAGCCTCTGCTTGGCATGCAGAAGGTCCCAGGTTCAGTCCCCGGCATCTCCAGTTAAAAGGACCAGGCAGTAGGTGATGGGAAAGACCTCCATCTGAGACCCTGGCTCACTGGCACAGCATGTGCTTGGCATGCAGAAGGTCCCAGGCTCAATCCCTGGCATCTCCAGTTGAAAAGGACCAGGCAGGAGGTGATGGGAAAGACCCCTCTACCTGAGACACCCTGGAGAGCTGTAAAGAGGGGCTGTGGCTCAGTGGAAGAGCCTCTGCTTGGCATGCAGAAGGTCCCAGGTTCAGTCCCCGGCAACTCCAGTTAAAAGGATCTGGCAGGAAGTGGTGTGAAAGACCTCACCTTGAGGTCCTGGAGAGCTGTTGCCAGTCTGAGCAGACAATCCTGATGTTGATGGAAGGATGGCCTGATCGCCACTTTGGGGTCAGGGAGCCATTTTTCTCCAGGCCAGTTCGGGTGGGGATCCTGGAGGTTTTTTGCCATCTTCTGGGCATGGGACAGTGGTCACTTGGGGTGTGGAGAGGGAGGTATTTGTGAATTTCCTGCATTGTGCAGGGGGTTGGACTAGATGACCTTGGAGGTCCCTTCCAACTCTAGAATTCTATGGCTGTGATCACACGCGCCTTTAGATCGGACATAGATGCAAATGCCCAACAGATCTAAAGGGCCTGATCAGACAGCAACACCTGGGAAGCATCCCGCAGTCATCGAAAACTCATGTTGCTCTGCTATGGAAGTGGAATGAAAAGGCACCGGAGGAAAGTCCGGTAGTAAACAGGTTCTGACAGGCCACGGACCGACTTTCCCCTGTCTGATTGCTCAAGCACGCTCTCAAGCTGTCGGGACGGTCTGATCAGGCCGTTGTTTTATTTCCCCCTTCACAGTATGTGCATCATCGCATTCTCCATAGGGGGCCCTCAGCGCAGAGGTGTGATTCCTCATTTATGTGCAAGGGAAATAAACAGCAAAAAAACACACACAACCCCACTCATCCGCAGTTGCATCTGATCACATACTGACGGGCTGCAGCCACAGCTACAAAAGGAGGCGTGATCTCGCAACGGCATGTCAAATGCCTCTGGAGGGAAGGGCCTAGCTTCCCCGCTGCTCCAACTGGCCCGTGTGACCGCAGCCTATGATTCTATAAGGTTAGGTTCATGTGTGGAGGTGCAAGGTGGTGCACAATACCTTGTCCCTTTGCAGAAGAAGAAGAAGAAGAGGAGGAGGAGGAGGAAGAGGATGAAGAAGAGGAGGAGGAAGAAGAAGAAGAGGAGGAGGAGGAAGAAGAGGATGAAGAAGAAGAGGAGGAAGAAAAAGAAGAGGAGGAGGAGGAGGAAGAAGAGGAGGAAGAAGAAGAGGAGGAAGAAGAGGAAGAAGAGGAGGAGGAAGAGGAAGAAGAGGAGGAGGAGGAAGAGGAAGAAGGAGGAGGAAGAGGAAGAAGGAGGAGGAAGAAGAAGAGGAGGAGGAAGAAGAGGAGGAAGAAGAGGAAGAAGAGGAGGAGGAAGAGAAGGAGGAAGTGGAGGAGGAAGAGAAGGAGGAAGAGGAGGAAGAGGAGGAGGAGGAGGAGGAGGAGGAGGAGGAGGAGGAGGAGATTGGATTTATACCCCGCCCTTCACTACCCAAAGGTGTCTCAGAGCAGCTTACAAACTCCCTTCCCTTCCCCTCCCCACAACAGACACCCTGTGATGTCAGTGGGGCTGAGAGAGCTCTGACAGAAACTGATCTTTTTCCAAGAACAGCTCTTGTCATAAGTACGGCTTGCCCAAGGTCATCCAGCAGCCACGAGGGGAGGAGTGGGGAATCAAACCCGGTTCTCCCAGATTAGAGCCCGCACACTTAACCACGACACCAAACTGGCTCTTTGTATTCATCGGGTCAGTTTCTTCTCCAGTCCATCTTCAAGAATCTGAATCTCTCTTAAGCCTTTATCATCCCAGGACCATTACCTGCGCCCTTGTCTACAAAGATTAAACAAGACCCCTCCGGATGAGAGCCACAGCGCTCCTGGGTCGCGCACTGCACACAGTGCGCCATTTGGCAACAGCCATTAGTGAAATGTGGCATAGTTACAACAACCTCGGCAGGAGTGCGTAGATATCGCCCGCTTCACTTCAGCTTTTGAAATTAGCTGCGTAGCCTGTGCCGAGGAGGGTACCGGGGTCGCCCCATGGGCTTTAGTCAGCTTCTCCTCCGGTATGGGGGGGAAGGAGCTGGTGAAGTGGGGCAAGACTGCAGCATCAGCAATGTGGGGGCCGCACCAGGTGTGTGCACGATGAGGTGGAGACCTGAGGCAGCATGACGCATCCCGCAGACAGTGCCTTTTGATCAGGAACACCATGAAAAGGGGTGACTCCTGGAACGGATGGGACGGATCTCCTCCGGGGTCACTGCGTCCCAGGGCTGACTCACTGGCTCGTACTGTTTGTAGAGCTGTTTCTGAACCGGCACGCCCCTGTACTTAGAAACATTCCTTCATGGAGTTGAGCTGAAACGGGGAGCACAATTTTTCCAAAGAAGTTTATCAGAACTGGGGGGGGGGGGGGGCAGTGGCAGATGAACCTTTAAGCAGACTGAGTGTGTGCTTAGGGCACCAGGGCCAAAGGGGGCACCACAAAGTTGGGAAAACTTTGGGAAAAAGAGGGAGCGGTGGCACAGGCAGTAAGAACGCCTGCTAAAGTAACATCAACGAACAGCCATTATGGCTGTTCGAAACCCACCGCGGCCAGGGTGAGCTCCCGGCCCATGTCCCAGCTCCTGTCCACCCAGCGGTTCGAAAGCATCATAAATGCAAGTAGATAAAAGTGGGTACCTGCCCTAGGAGGCAGGGGGCACCCCCTCCTCCTTGCGAAGCGGAGGTTTCGGCGGCGGCAGCGGCGGCGGTGATGGCGGCGAGCAGTTCCTGGCGACCCGGTGGAGCAACGTTGGAGGCGGAGTCCGGAGAAGTGGAGGCCTGGAGAGCGTGGTGACGTGTGGCGCAGTGCGGCGCAGCCACCTGTGAACAGTAGCCAGAACTGCAGCCAACACAGAACCACGCACCGGGACGAGACCTGCCGGAGGAAGCTGCCTGGAAGATCGGCTCCAGAAGGGCACCAGGATGCCAATATCTGAAGCCGCAGAAGGAAGCCAGATGACAACTAGCCTGGGGTGCTGGTGGGCAGTCACCACCCTGTAGACTATGTGGCCCTAGTTAGGTTAAAAATTGGTTGGTTAGAACCTCTATGTAAACCGCCCAGAGACCCTCCGGGGTCAGGGCGGTATACAAGTCGAAGGTATAAATAAATAAATAAATAAATAAATAAATAAATAAATAAATAAAATGGGTGAAAAAATGTAGACAAATGCCTTTCAGGGCATGAATACTGGAACCTTGATACATTTAACTTGGGAAATAGTAAAATAGATGTTGTATTTCTGTAGAACTTTATGTAGCCAAAGCTACTGCATAAACCAGTTTGCCCCAGAGCCATCCCTTCCTGAGCGAAGACAAAACTGGGTGAGCTGGAGGCTGAGAAACTGTGAGCTGGCTCATACCAGCTCAGCTTAGAGGGAACGCCGATGCAGACCTGCCAATGTTCAGTTCTTTTAGAATGGTTTTTTTTTTTAATGTTCGAGGAGACATGCCCCTTTGGTCCTTCTGTGGGATGGTTATTTTGTGCTGGTAGGAAGCTCGTGTTATGCCTGTTCTTTACATGTTTGCTTTTTAGCCATCTGATTCAAAACACGTTTATCTGAGTAAAAGACGACCCTTTATGTGATATGCTAGAGAAGTAGCTAGTTCCTTGCATTTGGAATGGGCTGTTGTCACCCTTTCCCTCTGTATGGCGTACTAGAAAGAGGAAGGAATGTTTGAATCTCTCCTTTGGAGATCAAGAAGTCTTTAAAATGACCCTCCTCTTCTTTTACGTTAGATTCCAGTGAATCTTTTTGCCAACTGTCTCTTCTTCCAACTCATAATGAGAGTTCCTGTTTCTCCAGTGGGGTCAGTTCCTTCTCCAGTACATCTTCAAGAATCGTTTGGCTTCGTATGTACAGTATATATGAATAAATTTTTGTATTGCTGCAACCTGTATTGTATATCTGGCCAGACAGGTCAAGGACTAAAATGGACTGGGGTCAGTGCAGAAAGGAGGGGGGCACCAAGGTTGGTCAGTGATGCTTAGGGCATCAGGGAGCCTTCACCCGTCCCTGGCGGGGGGGGGACTTGTGAAAGGCCTGAGAAACATTTCGAGGGATCCCTGACTGGCTAGGATTACTCACATGGTCAGGGCCGGGCGGCCGATGTTCTTTCAGACCAGCAATTTGGGATCTCGGAATGCCGTTGAAAATTATGACGATTCCTAATATTTATTTATTTTATCTGTTTCGATTTCTCTTCCACCCTCCCCGCAAGCGGGCTCAATGGAACAAATTGAGATGTCACAAAATGACAATACATTATTACATGAACGGACAATTAAAACAGTATAAAATGACATATGTTAAAACAGGTCGCACTATTCGTATGCACAGATTTCAAGCTGGTGCCATTTTCTTCTTCTTAAACTGGGCCACATAAAGATGGTGAACTTTAGTGTGGGGGAGATTTTATTGGACGCCTGCCTCCTCACCCAAAGACCTGATGGAACAGCTCCGTCTTACAGGCCCTGTGTAATGGTAGTAAGTCCTGGTAATAATACCGTTGAAAATTATGACAATTCCTAATGTTACAATACAAAGGTGGGCTGTAATATTAGGCAAAGGTAAAGGTTTCCCTTGCTCGAAAGCCAGTCGAATCCGACTCTAGGGTTGTGGTGCTCATCTCCGTTTCTGAGCTGAAGAGCCAGCGCTGTCCAAAGACATTTCTATGGTCATGTGGCCGGCATGATTAGATGCCAAGGTGCACAGAATGTTGCTACCTTCCCACCAAAGTGGGTACCTATTTACCTGCTTGCAATTTCTTGCTTTCAAATTGCTAGGTTGGCAGGAGCTGGGACCAGAGATGGGAGCTCAATCCGTCATGTGGTACTCGGGTCTCGAACTGCCGAACTACCGACCTTCCGGCCTGCAGTTCAGCGTCTTAACCACTTGAGCCACCACAGCTCAGGGTTTAACAAAATTATGTTAGTAGAATGGGTTTAATGGAATCGTGTCAGCAGAAAGCCACCTAACCTAGCATTCTGTTTCCATTTATGGCCAACCAGGCACTTCCAAGAAACCCAGGGATGAAGGCAGAGCTCTCCTCAGCTGCTTCTCCCCTGTCCAGAGCTCCAAAGTTCTGTTCAGATATTTTGGCTAATAGCTGTTTATAGATCTCTCCTCCGTGAATCTACTCCTGTCTAAAAGCCATTTCAGACAGTGATTAAATGAGCTAAGGGCTATGTGTTCCTTGTGCATAAACCATGCCACCAGTTTTGTGTGCAGATATGCCTCTTGGGTTGAGCAAAATGCATGTTTGGATGCCATCCGTTTGAGCAAGGCTCTCTGAAATGCTACCAGCCTGCTGCCTGACAGGTATGTCAAGGTCAGCAGCTCGAAATCCTGCAGACGCACGCCTTGCCGTTCACACGCTCAAAACGGTCCCTGTGCAACAGAAACAGCAAAGGCTAAAGAAAAAAAAAGGACATTCACATTTCCCAGGAAAAAAAAGGAATTTTAAAAGAGAGGAAGATATAAATCCGTTAGTGGTTATGAAACGGTGCAATTAATTTTCCGCGGGTGGCGCCGCCTCCTCGGCCTGTAGATTTAATTAAGCAAAGGCACTGATTAGAAGCAGAAGGAAAGGAAGGCGCACTTATAAGGCGCACCCACACAAAACGATCGTCCTGCCTTTTGAGTCCAGCGGCACCTTTAAGACTAACAAAGTTTAATTCAAGTTATAAGCTGTTGTGTGCATGCACACTTTTTTCTGAAGAAATATGCATGCACACGAAATCTTATACCCTGAATAAAACTTTGTCAGTCTTAAAGGTGCCGTGGGACTTGAACTTTGCTCCACCCTTTTAGACCAACACAGCTACTCACCTGAATCCATCCTATCTTTGTATTTCTTTACCCAAAGATTCTGAAGTGCTAGGGATGATTTGAGGAAGGGAAGTTCTCCTGGCGAGCATGATTGTGCCGGAGTTCACTGCGAGCTTAAACCAGAACATAGGGGAGAAGATCAAGAGCTGAGGAGTTATAGACACTGAACAAAGTTCAAAAGGTTAGTTGCTGTGGATTTTCCGGGTTGGGCGGCCGTGGTCTTGGCATTGTAGGACCTGACGTTTCTCCAGCAGCTGTGACTGGTGTCCTCAGAGGTATAACACAGAGAGATGGAGTTCTGTCTGTGTCAAGGTGAGCAGACAAATGGTAAGCAGGTAATTTATATCTACTCGGGATGGTGGGGTAAGGCTGAGTCATTATCTTGTAGGGGTTCCCCAGGCTATGAACATGCTAATGGAGGAGCTTTCCTGAGGAGGTTCTTTTGTCTATGGATTGTTTCCTGTTTCCTGAGGAGGTTCTTTTGTGTGTGTGGAATGGCTATTGAAACTCTAGTCTTAACTGTAGTGCTATTGTCAGCTGTAGAGCCTTTTGTGTTTTTCAGGACCGGAAACCATGCCCTATTTATTTTTAAATGCTCTTCTTTCCTGTTGAAATTGTGTTTATGTTTATGAATTTCAATGGCTTCCCTATGTAATCTGACATGGTAATTGGAAGTGTTGTCCAGCCTTTCAGTGTTTTGGAACCAAATGCTGTGTCCTGTTTGGGTTCAAAAGGTAAAGGTAAAGTTCGAAAGGCCTTATTTCTAAGTTATATAAAATTCTATTGACAAACAGTAGTTTTGAAACTTTACCCTTTCAAAGGAACTGGCAACAAGACCTCTCAAAGAGATTTAAGCCAGAAGATTGGGGGGGGGGAATCTGGAAATCCCATTCCTTTAGGTCTCCAATTTTTAATGTAAAATTTCAAATTACAAAAATCATGGCCCGTTGGTATTTACCTCCAACTTGACTCCATAAAATAAGTTCGATGAACTCCCCTCGCTGTGCAGCAGTGGGGCAGCAGTGGGAGGGCTTCTACTGTCCTGGCCCCACTGCTGGACCTCCTGATGGCACGTGGTATATTTTGGCCGCTGTGTGACACGAGTGTTGGACTAGATGGGCCATTGGCCTGATTCAACACTGGCCTCTCTTATGTTCTCTTATGTTCTTATGTACAAGGAAATGTGGTCAGATGGGTGATTTCCTCCACATATGGTGGTCTTGCCCGATCATTGAATCTTTTTGGAAACAAGTTCATCAAAATATATCTTTAATTACTGCTGTAAAGTTAAATTTTCTCCCTGAAGTCTTTTTATTAGAATACCGAGTCCCTCCAGTAGGAAATAAAGAGCATAACGAACTAATCTCTATTTTACTTTCTACAGCAAGAGATAACTGTAGCTGTTCATTGGGAAAATCCTTTACCTCCCCATATCAACACTTGATTAAGTCGAATCTGGTTCTATTTTGTTATGGCAAAGATTACTGTTGGCACTTTGCAACCATACTCTTGAGAAAACTTACGATAATTTTGTTACAACTTGGTTTCCATGGATGCAATTTCTGTCTGAACAGGATATCGTTCTGAATAATCCGATATACAAAGATATGATGTTTTTCTAGTTCTTTCCTGGCCTCCCAACTTTCTTTCTTTTGTTGAAGGTTGAATGTTTTGGTGGTTTAACTGTACTCAGATGAGCTAGCACGTTGTTTGGTGCTTTTTGTATGGAATTGACATGTATAGATTTAAATAAAATTATAAAAAAAAGAGAGAGTGCTTCCTCAGAGGACTATGCGCTTATGTGGAGCAGTGTGCAAATGTGCCCTTTTTGTCTTCAGACAATGTCTGTGGTGTTCATAATTTGCTCATTTTTAAAACAAATGATCTTTAGGTAGTTGCGGTAGATTTTCCGGGTTGTGTGGCCATGGTCATGGCATTGTAGGACCTGACGTTTCGCCAATAGCTGTGATGGGCATCCTCAGAGGTATAACACAGAAAGATGGAGTACTCTCTGTGTCAAGGTGAGCAGAAAACTGATAGGCAAGTAATTTATTTCTACCCTGGAAGGTGGGGTAGGGCTGAGTCAATTATCTTGTAGTAGTTCTCCAGGCTATGAACATGCTAATGGAGGAGCTTTCCTGAGGAGGTTCTTTTGTCTATGGATTGTTTCCTGAGGAGGTTTGAGGAGGTTCTTTTGTGTGTGGCATGGCTGTTGAAACTCTAATCTTATCTGTAGTGCTGTTGTCAGCTGTAGAGCATTTTGTGTTTTTCTACAGAAAGATGTAGTACTCTTATTATCTCTGGTATTATTCCTTGAGAAACTAGATGGGAAAATCCACAGCGACTAATGAACTCTGGCCGTGAAAGCCTTCGACACCATATTGATCTTTAGATACATGCAAAAAATTACATTTAACACTGTTTAGTCAGAAAGCTTGTTAATGTGACAATGAAAACGAGGATCCGTTTTTCCAATTATAGCATTGGGAAAAGTGCAGAGAAGGGCAACTAGAATGATAAAAGGGCTGGAACACCTTCCCTATGAAGAAAGGTTAAAACTCTTGGGGCTCTTTAGCCTGGAGAAACGATGGCTGAGGGGTGACATGATTGAGGTTTATAAGATTATGAATGGGATTGAGCAGGTTGAGAAAGAAGTACTTTTCTCCCTTTCTCACAATACAAGAACTCCTTGTGGGCACTCCATGAAATTGCTGAGCAGTTGGGTTAGAACAGATAAAAGGAAATACTTCTTCACCCAAGGAGTGATTAACATATGGAATTCACTGCCACAGGAGGTGGTGGCAGCTACAAGCATGGACAGTTTCAAGAGGGAATTAGATAAACATCTGGAGCAGAAGTCCATCAGTGGCTATTAGCCACAGGGTATAGATGGGAATTCTCAGTCTGGGGCAGGTGATGCACTCTGTTCTTGGTGCTGGAGGGGGCAGCAGTGGGAGGGCTTCTGGTGTCCTGGCCCCACTGCTGGACCTCCTGATGGCACCTGGTATATTTTGGCCGCTGTGTGACAGAGTGTTGGACTAGATGGGCCATTGGCCTGATTCAACATTGGCTTCTCTTATGTCTTATGTTCAAAGAAGCAAAAAATGAGATGGGGGAATCTCTAGGAAAAACAGCGATCCTGCAAAATTCGGCTGTTCACGGGATTGTATCCTTGCCTTCTGGATGCTGCAAATTTCATCGCAAACACTTTCCGCTGACGGACTCACCACAGTCGAAGGTGGTGATCAGATGTGAGCCAGCCACTTGATTTCCTGAGAGCCAATTTGGTGTAGTGGTTAGGAGCATGGACTCTAATCTGGGAGAACCCAGTTTGATTCCCCACTCTTCCACATGCAGCTGCTGGTGTGACCTTGGGTCAGTCACAAGTTCTCTCAGAGCTGTTCCCTTAGAAACAGTCCTCAAAAGAGCTCTCTCAGCCCCACCTACATCAGAGGGTGTCTGTTGTGGGGAGGAAAAGGAGTTTGTAAGCCGTTCTGAGACTCCTTCGGGTAGTGAAGCGTGGGGTATAAATCTAATCTCTTCTTCTCCTCTCTCTCTCTCTCTCTTTGGTTCTTGCTGAGGAGCTGCAAACCGGTTTGCACTGGGTTTTCCCCAAACTGTACATGCGCAAAGATGCTGCCAATCCAAACTAATCAGACCGTGGCCATGAGCTCCACTGAAGACGACGCAGACAAACACCAAAGGGTGGGGTGGTTTTATTGCAAGGCATTATTAATCGACGGCTGATTTACATGATTTGCGAATGATGTAATGAGTAATTTAATTTTTCCCTTTGAACAGTTGACTGCTCAGCAGATCAATGACACAGCAATGACGGGGAGGCCGTAGAACTCAACTGGGCTGTGTGAGAACACACTTGTGTGAAAAGCCAAGCGCACTGCGCTGCATGGTTTTTAGGGAATACAATGGCCCCACTACTGGACCTCCTGATGGCACCTGGTATATTTTGGCCACTGTGTGACAGAGTGTTGGACTGGATGGGCCACTGGCCTGATTCAACATTGGCTTCTCTTATGTTCTTTTGTTCTTAAACAACCCGATGAACACTGAAGAACAGATCAATGGCTGAGTTCAGACTGGCCATTTGCCCCGCTATAGCCACTTTTCAGCCGTGTTTCCCAAGTGGATTAAAGGGGGCGTTCAGACGGGCACATCTGCCTGGCGTTCCCCACCCGTAGGCAACCCATGCTGTTCCGCTTTGCTCCCGCGTTAAAAAGATACCTGACAAAAGTGGTAGCAAATCCCGGAGAGCGCCTTTATCCCACATTATTCTGCTTCCTGGAAGTGTGAACGTGAAGTTGGAAAGCCGAGAGCAACCCACTTCTGTAGTGTGTGCCGGGTGTTTCCGCGCATAAGGCAGCAGCGATCGGATTGGCTGTGCGCCGCTCTACCACCCAATGCAGTGCTGGTGCAATGGTCCACCCCAAATCGGCCAAATGCGCTTATGCACATGAGCGCATATGCGCATATGTGCCCATGCACCCATACACACATAGAGGAAAAAGCCATTTACAGCCCCGCCTCCAGGTCAGCAGTCTGAATGCTCCCACATGCCTCCTCCCGGTATGCTCCCGCATCTGTCAGCCCCATGTGACCAGGAAAACTCAGAACAGTTTTTTCCAGGGATTTTTGCCACGACTGGTTCCTGCTGCAAACTGCCAGTCTGAACTCAGCCTATGAACCACTGGTGAATAGCATGCAAACAGAGAGAGCCAGCGTGGTATAGTGGTCTGAGCATCAGACTAAGATCTGGGAGACCTGCGTTCAAATCCTTGCTGTTGCTATGGAAGCTCACTGGATGACCTTGGACCAATCACACACACACTCAGTCTAACCTACATCACAGGAGCGTTGTGAGGATAGAATAGAGGAGAGGCAGAGCCAGCCGCAAAATGGCCACCACAACGTCCCCTCAGCCACATGGTGAAGATTCTTGTGCTATGGTGGCAGTTGCTACCAAAAGCAGCATTTGAAAAGATCTTCCCAGCCAATCAACTCTCCAGTGGCCAATTAGGAGCCTTACTGGGCAAAAGCTACACCCGGTATAAACATTTCTATCCACTCTTTCTCCATTACTCAAGACAGCTTGGAATCCACCATTAAATCCATCAAATAACAGTAAAACTCTATCCCCCATGCCTACGCACCTAGTAGAATGCCTGCCATTTGCACTCGGTCGAAAGCCCTGGTAAATCAAACAGCCTTACAGCACCTCCTAAAGGTTACCAAGGGCAGCACCCCCTTGGCCTTATCAGTTATGAACGTCAAGTGTTCTCAATTGGATTGCAAATACCTTGTGCGTGGCCACACTGTCACCTGGGAACTGTAGTTCTGTGTGGCAACATGACGAATGCCTCCAAATGTGCGGAAGCAAACACATTACTGGTGAAAGAAGGGACCACTGTGTAAGACAGCCAAAATGAAAATGACAAAGCACACACAGCAACAGGGGGGGGGAAATATAACTTTTGTCAGCTCTGCATGCAAACCTTTCTGCATTCTATTCTTCAGGTAAGATTTTTTTCCTCTACGTTGAATTCCTGTATGTTATTTGTGGCTTTATAAGATAATACGACGTGAATTGTTGCATTCCCCCCCCAGGTACAGTGTGTGTTTTGGCATTTTTGTTTTCAGGATCAAAACCAAGCAGCTCACACCTTTGAAGTGTTGTGGTTTCAAACGATGCTCTGGGGCGTTCATACACCCAGCAAATTGTGTACGTGCAACAAGCTGTTGAAATGGAACACCGTTCAGCTTGAGAGCAAATCGACAGTACTATCACACGAGGAGCCGGACTGGAGAGAAGACGGGCATTCCAAGCAAGGCCAGTGCAATTGCCAAATGTCTTGTTTTCCAAAAATCGACTTGTCTCTCTAGCATGAATGCAGCAGCTTCTTCTGCTGTTGCCCCCTCAACTGGTATGCAGAAGTGCGGTTTCTCTAAACATTTAATTCAGTTTAGCCACTATGGCTGTTATCTTTGGTCCTTTCTACACTAGATCTTAAATCCTGGTTCAACCCTGTCCCTGAACTTACATTCTACATTACACGCGAGTTCACTGCTGTAATTATCATAGAATCATAGAATGTTAGAGTTGGAAGGGCCTTGCAGGTCATCTAGTCCAACCCCCTGCACTCTGCAGGAGCATAGCCAAAAGATAGTCCCACATACCTACAACATATCCAAAAGATGGTCGTCCAGCCCCCGCTTGAAAACGTCCAGGGAATATCTCGGGGTATTTTTACATTCTACACTACATGCGAGTTTACCCCTGTAATTATCTTGGGGTACTTTTACATTCTACACTACACTCGAGTTCAGCCCTATAATTATCTCGGGGTATTTTTACATTCTACACTACACTCGAGTTTACCCCTGTAATTATCTTCGGGTATTTTTACATTCTGCACTACACTTGAGTTCACCCCTGTAATTATCTCGGGGTATTTTTACATTCTATACTACACGCGAGTTCACCCCTGTAACTTGAGTTCACCCCTGTAATTATCTCGGGGTATTTTTACATTCTACACTACACACGAGTTCACCCCTGTAATTATCTTGGGATATTTTTACATTCTGCACTACACTCGAGTTTACCCCTGTAATTATCTCGGGGTATTTTTACATTCTATACTACACGCGAGTTCACCCCTGTAACTTGAGTTCACCCCTGTAATTATCTCGGGGTATTTTTACATTCTACACTACACGCGAGTTCACCCCTGTAATTATCTTGGGATATTTTTACATTCTGCACTACACTCGAGTTCAGCCCTGTAATTATCTCAGGGTATTTTTACATTCTGCACTACACTCAAGTTTACCCCTGTAATTATCTCGGGGTATTTTCACATTCTGTACTACACTTGAGTTCACCCCTGTAATTATCTCGGGGTACTTTTTGTTTCCACATTACATTTAGGTCATCCCGGTTTTGCCCCACACTTGTCCCGGGATAAACGGATACTGTTATAACCAGGGATAAATGTAAGATATTGTGTTGCGAGTTGAACTCTGATAAAACCAGGGATGAGATCCAAGTGTGGATCGATGGATCTGGCAGTGTATTGGTCTTTTGGGATTTTTTTTTTCCTTCTGAGGCCGCAGTTGACTTACGGTGACCCCATGGGGTTTTCTATTGGGATATGTGGTTAATATAGCAGAGTTTTGCCCCGTCATAGGGCGAGTCTGCATCTAGCATTCGCTTCACATTTTCTCAACTGGGAGGAAAAAGGGCAGCTCAAATATCTTGGGACAATGCTGTACTGACCACGAAGTCATCCCTGAATGGGCGTAAAACAGCCATAAATCTATGCAGAAAGTACAATAAAACCCGATGATCAAACAAAGCAAAAGCAGCATGGAGTGCAGAGGCTACCATAAAATCTGATGATCAAAGGAAGTGAAAGCAGCATGCAATGCAGAGGGGAATTTCTGTTCCAACATGGGTTTGGTAGAACAACGGAGGGAAAAGCCAATGCAGAATGAGCCAGAGAAGCGTGATACTGAGCGCAGTCAATAGATCTCCCAAGCAATGCTCCCTCTAAGCTGTGGGGGTCTTGTGAGCAAAAATTCCACTTTGTGAGCTGCCGGTATTAACATTGTGAGCGAGCGATTTGGCCACTGCATAAAATTAGTTTGCTCTGGAGCCCTCCTTCCTGAGCTGAGGCAAAAAAGGTGTGAGCTGGAGGCTAAAGAACTGTGAGCTAGCTCACACTAACTCAGCTTAGAGGGAACATGGCTCCCAAGGCGCATATTGGGAGATTTATTTCCTGCACTCAGTATCACACTTCTATGATGGGGCAAAACTCTGCTGTATTAACCACAGATCCCAAACAAGACACCCTCCTGATCAATCACAAACTGTGTTTTTGGAAAAGTTCAAAATGTTTGATAGGCATCTGCAACCAGTTCTATCTAGATGCTTGCAAACTGTGTGCTCTCGCAACTGTCTGCCCCTGGGCTCTTTATATGTGCAACTTATGGCAACCCTATGAAACGTATCTATATAGTACCATCAAGTCACAGCCAACTTATGGTGACTCCAGCAAACGGCTTTCAAGGCCAGTGAGAAGCAGAGGTGGTCGGCCATTGCCTTCCTCTGCAGAGCCTTCCTTGGTGGTCTCCCTTCCAACCACCGACCCTGCTTAGCTTCCAACTTATGTCGACCCCAGCAAGGGGCTTTCAAGGCCAGTGAGAGGCAGAGGTGGTTGGCCATTGCCTTCCTCTGCAAAGCCTTCCTTGGTGGCCTCCCTTCCAAGTACTGACCCTGCTTAGCTTCTGAGATCTGACAAGAGACTTATGGCAAACCCAGCAAGGGGCTTTCAAGGCCAGTGAGAAGCAGAGGTGGTCGGCCCTTGCCTTCCTCTGCAGAGCCTTCCTTGGTGGCCTCCCTTCCAAGTACTGACCCTGCTTAGCTTCTGACTTATGGTGACCCCAGCAAGGGGCTTTCAAGGCAAATGAGAAGCAGAGGTGGTTTGCCATGGCCTTCTTCTGCAGAGCCTTCCTTGGTGGTCTCCCATCCAAGTACCGACCCTGCTTAGCTTCCAACTTATGGCGACCCCTTCAAGGCAAGTGAGAGGCAGAGGTGGTTGGCCGTCGCCTTCCTCTGCAGAGCCTTCCTTGGTGGTCTCCCAAGTACCGACCCTGCTTAGCTTCCAAGATCTGACGATCCAACAACCCTATGGATTAATGTCCTCCAAAATGCCCTGTTGCTTGCCGCTGCCTGTGCTTCTAACTGCCGGAGCTCCGCTCCTGCACGCTCCTGCTCCAAATGACCCCTGTTTACACTCCAGAGACTCTTCTAGCTCCTTCATGGCTTCCCTTCCCAGTCTCAGTCTCCTTCTGATTTCTTGGCTGTGGCCGCCCTTTTGGTTGATGATGGACTAAAGGAGCAGGAAATATTGAACAATTTCAGTCTCTTCATCATCAGTTTATTTATTTATTTATTTAACTTGTGCCCCGCCCTCTGTGCAAAAGCAGGTTCAACCTTAAAAGTTGTGCAATTCCCCAGCAGTCATTCCTTTTGTTTTCTTTGTGCTTTTCCCTTCAGCAGTAGTTGTTTCAAGTCTTCATTATTTTCTACCAGTGATGTTGTGTTATCTGCATATCTCCAACTTCATCTAAATCTCATCCAGTTTTCCTTATTATATGTTTGGCATGCAGATTGAACAGATAGGGAGATAAAATACATCCTTGCCTGACACCTTTTGTCAATTGGAAGTCATTCTGTTTCTCCATATTCTGTCTGGACACTAGACTCTTGTCCAGAGTATAGGCTGTGCAACAAAACAATCAGATGCTGTGGCACACCCGTTTCTTTTAAAAACGACCATAGCTTTTCACGATCCACACAGTCAGAAGCTTTGCTGTAATCTATGAAACACAAGCTGATTTTCTTTTGAAATTCGAGCGTATGCTCCAGTAACCATCGTAAACTTGCAATATGATCTCCAGTGCCTCTTCCTTTTCTGAATCCATCTTGAACATCTGGCATTTCTCTTTCCATATATAGTAACTGACTTTGTTCTAAGATTTTGAGCATCGCTTTACTGGTGTGATAAATTAATGCAATGGTCCAATAGTTGCTGCAGTCTTTGATGTCTCCTTTTTTTAAAGAACTGCAACGTAGATTGAGCGTTTCTAGTCCATGGGCTGTTGTTTCGTTTTCGATATTGGTTGGTGTATTCTTGTTAAGATTTCAATGGGCTCTGTTTCTGTGACTTGAAATAGCTCTATTGATATCCCATCTTCTCCCGGTGACTTGTTTCTCCCAGTCGCTATGAGTGCAGCTTTCACTTCACCTTCTAAAATGGCAGGTTCTTCTTCAACAGATTCTTCATTGAAGGAATCTGTCATTCTTTCATTTCTTCTGTATAATTCTTCAGTGTATTATTCCTATCTTTTCTTTATTTTGCCCTGTTCAGTCCTGTTCAATTCAGAGAGCCAGTTTGGTTTAGTGGTTAAGTGCGTAGACTCTAATCTGGGAGAACCGGGTTTGATTCCCCACTCCTCCACTTGCACCTGGCTGGATGACCTTGGGTAAGCCGTAGTTCTGATAAGAAGCTGTTCTTGAAAAAAGAGCAGTTTCTGTCAAGAGCTCTCTCAGCCCCACGTACCTCACAGGGTATCTGTTGTGGGGAGGGGAAGGGAAGGAAGTTTGTAAGCCACTCTGAGACACCTTTGGGTAGTGAAGGGTGGGGTATAAATCCAATCTCTTCTTCCTCTTCTTTTTCTTAATGTATTTCCGTGTTGATCTTTCAGCATGCCTGTGCTTTAAATTTCCCTTTGATTTCTTGGATCTTGTGGAACAGATCTCTTGTTCTTCCTTTTTTGTTCTATTTCTTCACATTGGTTATTCTAATAGTTCTCTTTGTCTCAACATGAAAGTCATTGTAACACTGCATTTAGACTTTGATTCTATTTCCGTTACCTTTTGCTTTTGCTACTTGTCTATCTTTAGCAATCTGAAGAGTTTCATCAATCATCCATTGGCGCTTTTCATTTCTTCTGGCTACAGGAATAGTCTGTGCACTTTCCTTTCCCCAGTTTCTGCCCCTCACTAGTCCCCCTTCATGGGGCCTCTTTTTCCTGTAAATTATTCTTCACAATTTCCCCGAGCATGTCCTCTGTGAGGGCTGATGAGAACTATAGTCTCCGTGTCCCCGAAAACGGAATCAGAAGAGTGAGAAAACTACAATTCCCATCAACCCCAGCAATCACGCAAGGCTTGAGTTTGAGAATGCTGTCATCTACATACACTCAAAATACGGTTTAATTTTCAATTAAAACCAAATTAATGTGATAGTGCTGCGCTCCGTTCAAGAGGAAACAGGCAGTGCAAGGAGGGTGAGGTCGATTTTTGTGAACAGCACAGGATCATTAACTGTTTTAGATCTTCCTTTACAGGGAACCTCTCCAGAAGATGGGGCGTTGCACCAAAGGTGCCTGCTTTGTTCGTGGGGGCAACGGTCTGGGTGGCACCCCAGGTAAATTCAGAATATGTACTAGACCCCATGGCCCAGAATCCTCTGCAACCTAAGCCTTGTCCAAAAGATACCGTCATGGTGGAAACAGTTCTTTCCAACTCAAGGTTCCATCTATGCGACCAGGGACACATAAAGCTGTCTTACGTTGACTCAGACCCTTGGTCCATCATGGTCAGTATTGTCTACTCAGACTGGCAGCAGCTCTCCAGGGCCTCAGGCTGAGGTCTTTCCCATCACCTGCTACCTGGCCTAATTGCAATAGTGGGTGAGCAGTGGAAACTTCCTTAACTGTAGGAGTGGTTGGGCAGTGGAACAGTCTGCCTCGGGAGGTGGTGGATGCTCCTTCCCTGGATGTTTTCAAGCAAAGGCTGGACGACCATCTTTCGGGTATGTTGTAGGTATGTAGGGCTCTCTTTTGGGTATGCTGCTGCAGAGTGCAGGGGGTTGGACTAGATGACCTGCAAGGTCCCTTCCAGCTCTTAACATTCTATGATTCTATGGCCCCTTTAACCGGAGAGGCCGGGGATTGAACCTGGGACCTTCTGCATACCAAACAGACGCTCTACCACTGAGCCACTGTCACCTTCCCATTGTCAATAATGATGAAAGAAAAAAGATCTGTGTTTTTAACTCCAAACTGCTCATATTTTTATAAATACTTGCAGAATATTCAAGGAGGAGGAGGAGGAAGAGGAAGAGGAGGAGGAGGAGGAAGAGGAAGAAGCAGAAGAGGAAGAAGAGGAGGAGGAAGAAGTTTTTATACCCCGCTTTTCACTACCCCTTGGAATCTCAAAGCAGCTTACAATAGGGTTCCCTTCCCTTTCCCACAACGGACATCTTGCAAGGTAGGTGGGGCTGAGAGACTTCTGAGAAAGACCACCCTGTCAAGCTCATCCAGCCGGCTTCGTGTGGAGGAACGCAGAATCAAACCCAGTTCTCCAGGTCAGAGTCCGTCACTCTGAACCACTTCACCACACGGACATATGAAACTGACTTATACTGAATGAAACTCTTGGTCCGTCGATGTCTGGACCAACGCTCCCTCTAAGCCGTGGTGTCTTGTGAGCAAAAATTCCACCTTGTGAGCTACCGGCATTAAAGTTGCGAGTGAGCGATTTGGCTGCTGCATCAATGGGTTTGCTCTGGAGCCCTCCTTCCCGAGCGAAGACAAAAATGTGTGAGCCGGAGGCCAAAAAACTGTGAGCTAGCTCACACTCACTCAGGAGAGCCAGTTTGGTGCCGTGGTTAAGTGCGCGGACTCTAATCTGGGAGAACCGGGTTTGATTCCCCACTCCTCCACTTGCACCTGCTGATGTGACCTTGGGTCAGTCACAAGCTCTGGCACAGCTGTTCTCTCAAGGGCAGTTTCGGCCAGTAGTTCTCTCAGCCCCACCGACCTCTGTGTCTGTTGTGGGGAGAGGAAGGGAAAGGAGTTTGTAAACCGCTCTGAGACGCCTTTGGGCAGTGAAGGGCGGGGTATAAATCCAATCTCCTCTTCCTCTTCTTCTTCTTCTTCTTCTTCTTCTTCTTCTTCTTCTTCTTCTTCTTCTTCTTCTTCTTCTTCTTCTTCTTCTTCTTCTTCTTCTTCTTCTTCTTCTTCTTCCTCTTCCTCTTCCTCTTCCTCTTCCTCTTCCTCTTCCTCTTCTTCTTCTTCTTCTTCTTCTTCTTCTTCTTCTTCTTCTTCTTCTTCTTCTGAACACTGGTCCAGACTGGCAGTGTATCTCCAGGGTCTTTCCCATCACCTACAGCCCTGTCTTTTAACTGGAGATGCTGGGGATTGATCCTGGGACCTTCTGCGTGCCAAAAAGATGCTCTACCACTGTAATGTACTCAGACATAATGCAATCAGACATAATGCAATCAGACCTGACCACATGCGAGGCAAGGAAGCCATGCGGCCAGGCAAAAATGTCTGAGCTTCACTCCCCTGAACAAAGGACTCAGTGGATCCTAGTCCACTCCAATCAGAAGGTTAGGCTCCTGGCGGAGAGCCTATGGAACTCTCGGCCACTGTAAATAGCCAATGTCTTGAGTGGGATGTGTTTTGGGTGTGGGGTTTTCAGGGGATAAAAACCGGCCTGCGAGCCAGGTAACGTTGTCTTGTTCTTGAACTAATAAAGTAGGTGAGAGCTGAAATCCCTCGTCTGTTGTGTCCTGACTTCAGGGGTATGAGCTGGCGAATGCAGCCAAGCTCGCTCTCGGAGAACAATAGGGACTAGGCTCCTGAGCTCGCCCGTAAAGAACCAATGGCAGCATTGGCGGGCAATTCAAACCCGCCAATAGGAACGGGGGCGTCCCCCCCCTTACTGTATATAGTTGGCCGCCGGCCATTACTGTTGTTCTTGTCTTGTGTGAAGTACGAATAAACGCGTCTTCTCTTATGTCGTCGTCTGAGTCATGAGGCCCGAAACCCAGTACTTTACAGTGGCGACGAAGGTGGGATGTCAACGCCTCCCTTGACTCCATGAGCGACGAAAGGGCCCCCGGAACTCGAGATCGTCGGCCCCACCACACCGCACACCGTCCACCGCCTACGAGACGATGGAAGAGGTCGCCGAGTTGTACCATCTCACCGATCAACCGCTGCAGGTACTTCGCCTCCCCAACCCCAATCTCTCCTCCACCCCGAAGATCCAAGTAACCATGCGGATCGAGGGGTCCCCTGTTGCATGGAGGTGGACTCGGGATCGGCGGCGTCCATCATTTCCATGGACACTTTAAAAAAACTTTGCCCGGCAGGGGGACCCCCTCTACGTCCATCGCCACTAAGCTTGGTGGACTTTCAAAAGAACTTGGACTTGGTGGTGGTTGAGGGAAACCTTGTGAGTCTCCTGGGGCGAGCGTGGTTCGAGGCCCTAGGCATTACGATCGGGGCGTGAATAAGTGTGGAATGCGGGACTGGGGGGCAGTGTGCAGGGAATTCCCTGAGGTCTTTGATGGGAAACTGGGGTGTTATAAAGGGGCCCCGGTGTCGCTCCACTTAGACCCAACGGTGACGCCCATCCGGTGGCGCTTCCGCACCGTGCCCCTGGCCCTCCGCCCAAAAATAGAGGCAGAACTGGACCGGTTGGTGGCCCAGGGGGTCCTAGAGCCTGTCCCCAATGCACGATGGGAGACCCCGATTGTGACACCCGTGAAGCCGAATGGGGAAATCCGCATCTGTGCGGATTATAAGTGCACCATTAACCAGGCACTTCAGGCGCACGCATACCCCGTACCCGTAGTCAGCCACGTATTGGCCACATTGGTGGGGGCGCGCATATTTGGTAAGCTGGATCTCGCGCAGGCGTACCAGCAACTCCCTGTGGATGAGGCCACGGCCGAGGCCCAAACCATAGTAACCCACCGGGGGGCCTTCAGGGTGAAGCGGCTGCAGTTCGGGGTCAGTGTGGCCCCAGGGATCTTCCAAAATCTAATGAACGATTTGCTAAAAGGGATCCCTGGCATGACGCCGTTCTTCGACGACGTCCTCATCGCCGCAGCCACCCCAGAGAGCTTCGCCGCCCGCCTACGAACTGTTCTGGGACGCTTCCAAGCCGCGGGACTGAAGGTGAAGCGGGAAAAGTGCCTCCTCGGGGTGCCGGAGGTGGAGTTCTTGGGGTACTGGGTTGACGCAACGGGCCTGCATCCGGCGAGGGACAAGGTGAAGGCCATCATGGAGGCCCCTGCCCCGAAGTCCAAGGCAGAGCTCCAGGCGTTCTTAGGCCTCCTGAACTTTTACCACGCCTTTCTCCCACACAAAGCCACCGTGGCAGAACCCCTGCACAGGCTGCTGGATAAGGCGACACCTTGGGCATGGGGAGCATGGGAGGAGGCGGCGTTTCGAGGGGTTAAGGTACTATTGATTTCAAACGCTGTACTCGCCCACTTCGATGAAAAGCTCCCGGTAATCCTGGCATGCGACGCATCGCTGTATGGGGTCGGGGCGGTCTTGGGCCATAGGCTACCAGACGGGAGGGAAGTCCCGGTGGCTTACTACTCCCGCACGCTGTCTCCCGCGGAGCGGAACTATGCGCAAATTGACCGGGAGGGCTTGGCCCTGGTGGCGGGGGTTAAGAAATTCCACAACTTTGTGTATGGGCAGCCCTTCATGCTCGTAACTGATCATAAGCCACTCCTGGGACTGTTCGCGGCGGACAAACAAACGCTGCAGGTACTGTCGCCCCAGGTGTTGCGCTGGTCCTTGTTTTTAGCGGGCTATCAGTACCGGCTGGAGCATCGGCCGGGCAAGGCGCTGGGGCATGCTGACGCCCTGAGCCGCCTGCCGCTGCCGCAGACAGGGGAGGATCCGGCCCCGGCTCCAGCAGTATTGTTGATGGAGGAGCTGCCCAACCCCCCCCCTTCAGGCTGCAGACGTGGCCGCCCGCTCGTCCTGAGATCCCATTCTCTCCCGGGTCCTAAACTGGGTGGTGAGGGGATGGCCAGCGGAACAGACAGGGCCAGAGTTCGCGGCATACAAAGCCAGGAGGGAAGAGTTATCCGCCTTGAAAGGGTGCTTACTATGGGGGGACAGGGTGGTCATCCCGGGGCCCATGAGACAAGGGGTTCTAGAGACGCTGCACGAGACCCACCCTGGAATTGTACGAATGAAAGCTCTGGCAAGGAGCTAAGTGTGGTGGCCCGGGAGAGACGCAGAAATTGAAACCTGGGTCCGGGGGTGCACACGGTGCAAGGAAGTCTGCCCCAATCCCCCGAGAGCGCCTACCCAAAGCTGGGAGTCTACCCACAAGCCGTGGTCCCGCCTACACGTAGATTTTGCCGGCCCGTTTCAGGGGCTCCAGTTCATGGTGACGGTAGACTCCTACTCGAAGTCGGTAGAAATAAGCCCAGTGTCTACCACCTCGGCTAAAGCGGCAATAAGGGCCCTGCGGAAAATACTCGCGACGCACGGGTTGCCAGACACAATCGTGTCAGACAACGGGGCCGCGTTCACATCGGCTGAGTTCCAAGCGTTCCTCGCAAGGAACCTAATCCGGCACATACGCTCCGCGCCCTTCCACCCGGCAACAAATGGGCAGGCGGAGAGGACGGTACGCACCGCCAAAGAAGCCCTGAGCCGCATAACGGAGGGGGATTGGGAGTTCCGGCTGGCCCGCTTCCTCCTAACACAGCGCACCACCCCGAACCCCATCTCCGGGCATTGCCCCGCAGAACTATTGATGGGCCGCCGCCCCACGACCCTGTTAGACAGGCTCCACCCGGACTGAGCCCCAGAGAGAAAGCTGGTCGAAACCCGGGAGGCGCCCAGGAGCTTCCTCCCGGGGGAACCTGTCTACTTCCGGAATTACGGGGCGGGGCCTCAGTGGCTGGCCGGGCGCATCCTAAAACCCACCGGGCCAGTGTCATACGAGGTCCTGGCAGACGGGGACCGGGTCCTCTGTAAGCACGTGGACCAACTCCGGAGGCGGCAAGACCCAGGCACAGGGATCCAGGCCCCGCTACCGGAATACACCGCGGTCGCCCCAGCACCAGATCGGCTGCCGGCACCACCAGCGGAGCAAGTGCCCGAAAGACCGCGGAGCCCGGAGGGGGTCCCAGAGCAAGTCGAGCCGCCGCCGTCGCTGCCACAACCGCCGCCACCACAGCTACCACCACAGCCATCACTGCCACCAGAAATCCAAGCTCCCAGTGTGGGAGGACCACTTGAAGGGGGCCCCGCCAGTCTGGTACCGGCCCCCCGACGGTCAGTAAGAGAATGGAGGCCACCAGCCTACCTAAAAGACTACGTCACCTGATGGGAGACAAACTATGGGGGGAGGGGTGTTGTGTCCTGACATCAGGAGTAGGAGCTGGCGAATGCAGCCAAGCTCGCTCTCGGAGAACAATAGGGACTAGGCTCCTGAGCTCGCCCGTAAAGAACCAATGGCAGCATTGGCGGGCAATTCAAACCCGCCAATAGGAACGGGGGCGTCCCCCCCCCTTACTGTATATAGTTGGCCGCCAGCCATTATTGTTGTTCTTGTCTTGTGTGAAGTACGAATAAACGCGTCTTCTCTTATGTCGTCGTCCGAGTCATGAGGCCCGAAACCCAGTACTTTACATCGTCAGTCTCAGTACTTTTCAACCACTGAGCCACAGGCCCTCCCTTGAAGTCACCACACTGGCTCTCAGTGGTGTCTGGAATCTCGTGGTTCCTCGACCAGTGAAATCATTTGGGAACCGCTCCCTCTAGAAAAATCTGGGAATCTGATAGAGGCACGTGTTTTTTGTTCTCGGTGCTCCGTGTGGGGATGAAGGCTGACCTCTGCCTCGGTTTCCGTCGCTTTACTTTCACCTTGGGGGCCACCCAACAGAAGGCGGAGAAGCCTTCGTTTTCTTCTTCTTCTTCAAAAGTCGGGAAGTGCACCTATCCTTGAGCCACACTCCAGCCAGAAAACCCAGCCCTCCCAGCCTACGGAGCCTGCAGCCAAGGAGTCGATGCGTCTCATATTGGGTAACACATTATTACATTTCCACAGGCCGGTGAGGTCCTTCTCCCTTCATGTTTCCTCAGAAGTCTCCCCTGATGACTCACCGGATGCAAATGCGGCAGGGTGTTGAAAGAAGAAGAAGAAGACAAGACAAAAGATATACTCGGCAGAGAAGAAAATCAGGGTAAAGGTCATCCTGGTGCCTTCTCCCCAAGGTACAGGAGCTTCAAATGTCGCAAAACTGAGGTAGCCAGCCATTCCGAAAGGGCCCGCTGGGCAAACCTTGCAGGCGAGTTTGGTCAGAACAACGAGTTCTTTGATCGGACCAGCTTTTATGAGTGCGGCAGCGACGCCAGTTGTCAGGTGACCACACAGCTCCGCCTTCCAACTATAGGGTGGACTGAAGCTCATGTATGGAACCATAGAGTTGGAAGGGACCTCCAGGGTCATAGTCCAAAATCCACAAATACCTCCCCCTACACACACACCCAGTGACCACTGTTCCATGCCCAGAAGATGCCAAAAAACCTCTGGGATCCCTGACTAGATTGGCCCAGAGAAAAATTGCTTCCTGACCCCAAAATAACGATCAGCATATCCAACAGTACGTGGATAGAGAACTGCCAGAAGTACAAGCTGGGTTTCGAAGAGGTAGAGGAACAAGAGATCAAATTGCCAACATTCGCTGGATTATGGAGAAAGCAAGAGAGTACCAGAAAAACATCTACTTCTGCTTCATTGACTATGCTAAAGCCTTTGTGTGGATCACAACAAACTATGGCAGGTCCTTAAAGAGGTGGGAGTACCAGACCACCTCGCATGTCTCCTGAGAAACCTGTATAAGGGTCAAGAAGCAACAGTTAAAACCGGATATGAAACAACTGATTGGTTTAGCATAGGGAAAGGAGTACGACAAGGATGTATATTGTCACCTTGCTTATTTAATTTATATGCAGAGTACATCATGCGAAATGCTGGCCTGGATGAATCACAAGCTGGAGTTAAGATTGCTGGGGAAAAGGTCAATAACCTCAGATATGCAGACGATACCACTCTGATGGCAGAAAGTGAAGAGGACCTACAGAGCCTCTTGCTCAGGGTGAAAGAGGAGAGCGCAAAAGTGGGCTTGAAGCTCAAAATCAAAAAAACTAAGATCATGGCATCCGGCCCCATCACTCCTTGGCAAATAGAAGGGGAAGTCGTGGAAGTAGTGACAGACTTCACGTCCCTGGGATCCCAGATCACTGCAGATATTGACTGCAGCCATGAAATTAAAAGACGTCTGCTCCTTGGGAGGAAAGCGATGGCAAACCTAAACGGTATGTTAAAAAGCAGAAACATCACCTTGCCAACAAAAGTCCGCATGGTCAAAGCAATGGTATTCCCCGTAGTAATGTATAGCTGCGAGAGTTGGACCATAAGGAAGGCCGAGCGCCGAAGAATAGATGCTTTTGAACTATGGTGCTGGAGAAGACTCTTGAGAGTCCCTTGGACTGCAAGGAGATCAAATCATTCAATCCTAAAAGAAATCAACCCTGACTGTTCCCTGCAAGGCCAGAGACTGAAGCTGAAGCTCAAATCCTTTGGCCCCCAAATGAGAAGGGAGCCCTCACTGGAGAAGACCTTGATGCTGGGAAAGATTGAAGGTCAAAGAAGAAGGGGACAGCAAAGGATGAGATGGTCAGACAGTGTCATCGATGCAATGGACATGAAATTGAGCAAACTTCAGCGGACAGCGGAAGACAGGAGGGCCTGGCGTGATCTGGTCCATGGGATCGCGAAGAGTCGGACTCGACTGTGCGACTGAACAACAACAACAGGAGATGGGGAGCTTTCCTGACCCAGTCTGGTGGTCTCTAAACTGGGACAACTGGGTTTGATTCCTCAGTCCTCCACATGCTGCTGCTGGTGTGACCTAGGGTCAGTCACAAGTTCTGTCGGAGCTGTTCTCTCAAGGACAGTCCTCGAAAGAGCTCTCTCAGCCCCACAGGGTGTCTGTTGTGAGGAGGGGAAGGGAGAGGAGATTAGAAGCTGCTCTGAGACTCCGAGTGAAGGGCGGGGTATAAATCCAATCTCTTGTTCTTCTTTTCTCCTCTTCAACCAGGCCATTTCATCAGGTGGGGGGGATGCAACATGGCTTTTGTTGCATGCGTTCTGGAGTCCCTGCGCCAGTTCATCTCCAGTAAGTGCACCATCGGCTCAGAAAGAGGACATCCAAACTGTATCGTGGACGCCCATCCCAGGAAAGGTGAGCAAAGGGTCACTTTGCAGGGCTTATTTTAGGTCTGCATTACACCGAAATCTTTTAAAAGACGGTGTGTCATTATGCTCTGGGAACTTCCACGGCGACAGGCCTCTTAGGCAACGGCACCTTTCCGATAGATTGGGTCACTCCTGAAGCACTCCGATGACCTCAGCCTCTCGGGGCCTCGGGTCCGAGCATCGTCCTTGCTAGCTGCCCCCTTCCTCCAACCGACAGCGGCCTGCGCTCTGATTGGGCAGCGAGGAGCCCCCCCTCGGCCAACCAGCGAGCAAAGATGCTCGGAGCCGGCGAAGATGCTTAGAGACTGTGCATCTCCCGTCCTGCCACACGTAACCCTAGAAAGGATGAACTGTTCGGTTTGGTCACTGGATACTTGATAAAAATATCTCCGATAGTAAAGGCACAGCTATGGTGCCAGCGACGGGGACTTGAGGGACGCAGCGGTGGAGGCCCGAGCTTCCTTCTTTGGTCATGGGTCCAAGCTAGAGAGGGCATCGGACTTTGCAAACCGTGGGCCCGGGAAGGAGATCGGGAGACCATTGATTTCTAGGGTTGGCAGGTCTGGGTTGGAAAATACCTGGAGACTTTGGGGGTGGATCCGGGAGAGGGCGGGGTTTGGGGAGGGGAGGGGCCTCAGCATGGTGCAATGCCACAGAGAGGCCACCCTTCCAAGCAGCCATTTTCTCCAAGGGAGCTGATCTCTGTCAGCTAGGGATCAGTTATAAAAGCAGGAGATCCCCAGGCCTCACCTGGAGGGTGGCAACCCTACCAGGGGTGTGCGGACTGGGTGGATGAGGTTGACCAATCCAGGTTGGGAAACTCCTGAATATTTGGGAATGGAACCTGGGGAGGACAGAAACCTCCATGGGGTACGATGCCGTAGAATCCACCCTCCAAAGCAACCATTTTCTCCCAGGGAACTGATCTCTGTTGTCTGGAGATGAGCTGTAATTCCAGGGAATCCCCAGTTCCTTTTAAAAATTTTTTACTTGATTTTATTTATATTAACATCCCAACAGAATACTAATACAATGCTTTTCTATGTAATACCGAACATATTTGCCAAATTACAAAATATACGAGGGTTGGAATCCAAGTCTTCTGAGGAAAGGCTGAAAGAGTTGGGTCTGTTTAGCCTGGGAAAGAGAAGGCTTAGAGGGGACAGGATGGCAGTCTTCAAGTATTTGCAGGGCTGTCCTGTAAAAGATGGAGCAGATCTGTTCTCTCTTGCTCCGGATTGCAAGACTAGATCTAATGGGTGGGAATTACAAGGGAGTCGATACCGGCTAGATATCAGGAGAAACTTCCTGACTGTCAGAGTGGTTGAGCAGTGGAACAGCCTGCCTCGGGAGGTGGTGGATGCTCCTTCCCTGGACGTTTTCAAGCGGAGACTGGATGACCACATTTCGGATATGTTGTAGTTATGTAGGGCTATCTTTCGGCTCTGCTCCTGCAGAATGCAGGGGGTTGGACTAGATGACCTTCAAGGTCCCTTCCAACTCTAACATTCTATGATTCTATGCAGGATAGTAAATCTATAATTTACCCTAACAACAAGGTACATTAATCTAATTTTTTTCAAAGATACAGAATCTTGTTGTAATATGTGTTTTTTTGGAACTATTTCATTATCCATCAAGTACTCTATAATTGGAGACGAAACCGCATGGAATAACTTCTGTTTACTCTGTACACTTTTATTTGCTATTTTTTTTTTTGCCATTCGACTATGTACTTAACCACTTGAGCTGCGGTGGTTCAAGTGGTTAAGACACTGAACTGCAGGCTGTGGAAGGTCAGTAGTTCAGCAGTTCGAGACCCGGGTGCCGCATGACAGGGTGAGCTCCTGTCTCTAGTTCCAGCTCCTGCCAACCTAGCAGTTCGAAAGCAAGAAATTGCAAGTAGATAAATAGGTACCACTTCGGTGGGAAGGTAACAGCGTTCCGTGCACCTTGGTGTTTAGTCATGCCGGCCACATGACCACGGAAACGTCTTCGGGCAGCGCTGGCTCTTCGGCTTTGAAACGGAGATGAGCACCGCAACCCTAGAGTCGGATTCGACTGGCTTTCGAGCAAGGGAACCTTTACCTTTTTATGTACAAAGTATTCCCACAGCTTATGTTGTCAACAACTTAGGGTAGGGGCCAATTTCTTTTTCCAGTATTGGGCTATCGATATTCTAGCAACAGCAATTAATACACTGTCAATTGTAAGTAAGCCCATTTCCGAAACTACAGCCTCCAGAGTAACAGGTAGACTAACTCCAGTAACTTCTACAATTTGCATTAATATTTGTGTCCAGAAACTTTGTATAATGGGGCAATGCCACCAGCAATGAGCGTAATCTCCCAATTGACTACAGTTCTTCCAACACTTAGCCAGGATGTTAGGATTAATTCTGTTAAGAACTGTAGGAGTTACGTACCACCTGTGCAATACCTTAAAGGTATCCTTATTCTAATTCCAGACTTTTTTTTTTCTGTGCGGATACCTATTCCCTCCAACAGGGGCCTCACTCTCCCCCAACAGCTTTTCCTACATAGTAGACTTCCTGGGTTTGTAGAAAAATCCAAACAGTGAGGAAATCCCTTCAGGGACAGTTGAATCCCCCCCAAAAGCCTTTTGAAATGGCCTCTGCAGGGACCTGACTCCAGGCAGCAACGGTGAGAGATTAGAACGTTGGGGGGGGGGGGAGAGGAGGCTTCTGACTGGCTCTGTCAGTCAAGGGTGGGGGGAGGGCCCTTTCTTTCCAGGCCTCTTTCGGCCTTGGAGGGGGGAAGGAGGGAGGGAGGGAGCCTTGGGGCCAGGCTGGGGGATTCCTAGAGGTTTTGGGGTGGAGTGCAAGGAGGGCAGGATTTGGGGAAGGGAGAGGCCTCAGCTGGCATCATGCCACAGAATCCACCCTCCAAAGAAGCCATTTTATCCAGGGAGACAGATCTCTGCTGTTCACAGATCTCTGGAGTTCACTCTCCAGGCCCCACTTGGAGGTTGCCAACCCTAGGCCTGGCAGCAGTATAGGGTTGCCAGGTCCCCCCACGGGCACTGGCAGGGGATGGGGTAGTGGGGTTGCCAGCTCCAGGTCTGGAAACTCCTGGAGATTTGGGGATGGAGCCTGGGGAGGACAGGGACCTCAGTGGGGTACAATGCCCTAGAGTCCACCCTCCAAAGCATCCATTTTCTCCAGGGGAAGTTATCTCAGTAGTCTGGAGCTGAGCAGTAATTCCAGGGGATCCCCAGATCCCACCTGGAGGCTGGCATCCCTAGGCAGCACCCTCTGGGTGACTTGATACCACCTAATTTGCATGACTCAACTTGGCCTGGCTGCTTGCTGCTGTTCAGCAGCCACCCTATGAAAGCCAGCAGTGGTGCGCAGTTAGAGCCTCAGAGTAGGGTCTGCAAGACCCAGGTTCAGATCCCCATATTGCGGTGGAAGCTGACTAGGTGATTTTGGACCAGTCACATACTTTCAGCCTAACCAACCTCACAGGGTTGTTGTGCAGATAAAAAGGAGGTGAGAATAATGTAAGCTGCTTTGGTCCCCACTGTGGAGAAAGACTATAATTTTCCTTGGTAGAAGCTGTGGGGGAGGGGGTGGAGACAAAAAGCTGAAGACAGATAAAGGCAGATAAAGGTTAAGTTGGCTGTTGGGTGGGAAGGAAATAGGGTTGCCAACTCTGGATTGGGAAACTCCTGGACATTTAAGGTGTGGATCCTGGGGATGGTGGGGTTTGAGGAGGGGAGGAACTTCAGACCAGTATAATGCCATAGACTCCACCCTCCAAACCAGCCATTTCCTCCATGAGAACTACCATTGCCAGCCTCTGGGTGAGGGCTGGAGATCACCCAGAATTACAACTGTTGTCCGGGTGACAGAGATCAGTTCCCCTGGATAAAATGGCTGCTTTGGAGGGTTGAGTCTATGGCTCCACCCCCAGAAGGGAGAAAGAGTGTGAGATAGGTAAGGGTAGTGGGGAGGAAGCAAAGGTGTGAGGAATGGGATGACCATCCCGTAAGTTTCTTGCGGGTCTCCACTTGTTAAATCTAATACTGAACACTGGTGATCTAAAGTTAGGTAAGGACCAGATTTCTTCCCATGTCTCACTGGCAGGGCTATTTTTGGGCAGGGACGCACAGGAAAGGAGTTCCGGCTGGCTCCCAAGTTGGCCATGCCCTGCAGGAACTCATTAGCATAATAGGCCACACCCAACAGCAGAAACTCATTAGGATTGGCTACATTAGGGTCATGTGGCCTAACATGCAAAGGAGTCCCTGCTCCAAAAAAAGCCCTGGGTTTTGACAACAAATAAGGTAAACAGAATAAGAAGCAAAAGGTGGGTGTGGCTGGATGACCCCCACTTCTGGTATCATGGGGGTGTGGCCTAATATGCCAATACGTTTCTGCTGTTGGGTGTGGCCTATTATGCTAATGAGTTCCTGCTGGGCTTTTTCTACAAAAAAAATCCTGCTCACTGGTAAATCCTTGATTACAATCAAAGTGCCATTGTTTTTGATTCAACATCCAAGAACTTTTTCTCTGCGCAATTAACAGACTCTAAATCTTAGAAATCAGACCTTTTGGCTCTCCTTGTCATTTATCTAGCAGATGTTCAAATTCTGTTAGGGGAGCGGAAAAAATGTTTTGATTTTTTAGTTTTTGTAACATATCACTACGTTGTAAATATCTAAACCGGGGTATTTTTTTCGCCAAGTTTTTTTCCTCTGTTTCTAATTTCGTCAAAATATTGCCCTTGCCAGTTGCGGGGGACGGGGACGGGACGCTCTATCATTCGAGGTGAAAACTCTATGGTTTTCGCTTGAATGATAGTGGTCCTGCTCCAGACGTGCCCGTCGCCATGACGCCGCTTCTGGGTGACATCATTGCGGCATGCGCGCTTTGCGCACACACCGAAGAACTTCAGCACAGGGCCTGGGACTCCCCCGCTAAAACTAAAGTAAGACTCAGCAACCCTAAGTGATATCTTTAAAACCAAACAAGTTTAATTCTGGGTGCAAGCTTTCGTGTGGATGCACATGAATGCTTATACCCAGAATGAAACTTGGTAGGTCTTAACGGTGCCACCCTGGTCTCAAAGCTTGTTCTATCGCTTTAGACCAACACAGCTGAATCTATCTACATGATGGAAAGGGTACATGATAGAGGTTTATAAAATTAGGCATGGGGTGGGTATCAGAGAGAACGTTTTCTCCCTCGCACAAAATACGAGTACCCACTGAAGATGATGGGCAGTAGATTCAAATGCACAAAAGGAACTATGTATTTACTCAATGAATGATTAAAATTAAATGTGGCATTTGCTGGATGTAGTGATGGCCGGAGGTATAGACCGCTTTGGAGGGTGATTGGACAGATTCACAGAGGATAAGTCTGTCTATCAATGGCTACTAGTCATGGGGACGAAAGGTAACCTCCACTTCAGAGGCAGTCAGTTTCTGAACACTGTGTTCCAGGAGGCAAAATGAGGGGAAGGCCTCGGCCTCCCCTGTAGCCCTGTAGTCAAACCTCCAGGGGAACTGGTTGGCCGCTGTGTGAGACGGGATGCTGGACTAGATGGACCCTCCCTGGTCTGATCCAGCAGGGCTCTTCTGATGTTCTTATGCAGGTCTTCGGCCTCTATGCCCTGTTGTTGGACCTCCAGGGGAACTGGTTGGCCCCTGTGTGAGACAGGATGCTGGACTAGATGGACCTTCACTGGTCTGATCCAGCAGGGCTCTTCTGATGTTCTTATGAAGGGCTCAGCCTCTGTGCCCTGTTGTTGGCCCTCCAGAGGAACTGGTTGGCCATTGTGTGGGACAGGAGGCTGGACTAGATGGACCCTTGCTGGTCTAATCCAGCAGGTTTCTTCTGATGTTCTTATGAAGGCCTCAGCCTCTATGCCCTGTTATTGGCCCGCCAGAGGAACTGGTTGGCCACTGTGTGAGACAGGATGCTGGACTAGATGGACCACTGGTCTGATCCAGCAGGGCTCTTCTGATGTTCTTATGAAGGCCTCAGCCTCTATGTCCTGTTATTGGCCCGCCAGAGGAACTGGTTGGCCCCTGTGTGAGACAGGATGCTGGACTAGATGGACCCTCACTGGTCTGATCAAGAGGGGCTCTTCTTATGTTCTTATGAAGGTCTCAGTCTCTTCTGTTATTCTTCTGGTCTCAATCCTCTGCCTCCCCTTATGCTTCCAGTAATGTCAACAGATACTCAAAAGGGGCCAGAGACTTCTAGGCACCCTGGTCCCATCATGTCAGATTCACGCTCGGTCATTACTCTCTGCCTGCTGCACAAAAGATGGGGGGCAAGAGAGCCAGAGAGGCCCTGATTCAGCTAGTAGTATGCAGAACAGCAGGTACCACCAGTGTTCCCTCAAGCTGGGTGAGTGTGAGCTAGCTCACAGTTTCTTAGCCTCCAGCTCACACATTTTTTGTCTCGGCTCAGGAAGGAGGGCTCCAGACCGGATTCATTCATACAGCAGCCAAATCGCTTGCTCACTGCTTTAATGCCAGTAGCTCACAAGGTGGAATTTTTGCTCACAGGGCTCCACGGCTTAGAGGGGGCATTGATTCAGACTGTGTTAAAACCATGTTGGTCTTCAAGGTGCCACTGGACTCAAAACTTTGTTCTGTTGCTTCAGTCCGGTATGACTGACCACTTGAATGAATGCTGTTATATCGCTACAACGTTACAATGGTATGTGAAATGGATCCTGTGAATTTCCAGGTTTCCCCCTTTTTTTTAAGTAAGTCTCTAGTCCCTTCCATTGCAGAGCTATGCCTTTCCCCTTATATCTCTACAATGGAAGAGGCTGGAGACTTACATTTCTGATGGGAATATATCTGGCCTTTGGAACTCCCAAGACCAACCCTTCCCATACAACACAATGGCACTTAAAACTTTAAAGGGGCAGCCCTGACCTGGGTAGCCCAGTCTCGCCAGATCTCAAAGTGGGGCCAACCCTGGCAAGCCACTGGAAGGGCGACCTCCAAGGAATACCTGGGCTCAGGATGTGGAGGTAGGTAATATCAAAGCCACCGCTCTGAAGAATGTCCAGTCCCCCAATAAAAGGTAAAGGTTTCCCTTGCTTGAAAGCTAATTGTGTCCGACTCTAGGGGCAGTTCTCATCTCCGTTTCCGAGCCGAAGAGCCAGCACTGTCCAGAGACTTCTCAGTGGTCATGTGGCCGGCGTGACTAGATGCCGAGGCGCACGGAATGCTGTTACCTTCCCCACTGAAGTGGTACCTATTTATCTACTTGCAATGTCTTGCTTTCGAACTGCTAGGTTGGCAGGAGCTGGGGCCAGAGACGGGAGCTCACTCCGTCATGCGGCACTCCGGTCTTGAACTGTTGAACTACCGACCTTCTGGTCTGTAGCTCAGCGTCTTAACCTCTAAGCCAACGCAGCCCTAATTCCCCGACAGGGATTGCCAGAAGTCGCCATGACTTCCAGGCATGTGAGCACAAATACTCACATAATACCACCGCCCCCCCAAAAAAAAAAAATTTAAGGGGACCAGAAACTCCAATTGTCAGTTGTTGGCCAGGCCAGCTTCCACTCCCCACCCCCCTCCCCGGCTTCCCCAAAAACCCAAACTCCCAAAATTCTGGGACAAATTTTTTCATTACTCCCAGATTTCCATGAATGTTTGGGGGGTCATTTTGAATATCTCTCAGCTGAATTCCAGGTACATTTTCAGCTTGGGTACATCCAAAGGCACTTCCCCATCCAGTGTTCCCTCTAAGCTGAGTTAGTGTGTGCTAGCTCACAGTTCTTTAGCCTCCGGCTCACCCATATTTGTCTTGGCTCAGGAAGGATGGCTCCAGAGCAGTGTTCCCTCTAAGCTGAGTGAGTGTGAGCTAGCTCACATTTTTTTAGCCTCCGGCTCACAGATTTCTGTCTTGGCTCAGGAAGGATCGCTCCAGAAAGCAGTGTTCCCTCTAAGCTGAGTGAGTGTGAGCTAGCTCACAGTTTGTTAGGCTCCAGCTCATGCATGTTTGTCTTAGCTCAGGACGGATGGCTCCAGAAACTGCAGTGTTCCCTCTAAGCCGAGTTAGTGTGAGCTAGCTCACAGCTTTTTAGCCTCCGGCTCACAGATTTCTGTCTTAGCTCAGGAAGGAGGGCTCCAGCGCAGTGTTCCCTCTAAGCTGAGTTACTGTGAGCCAGCTCACAGTTTTTTTAGCCTCCGGCTCACCCATTTTTGTCTTGGCCCAGGAAGGAGGGCGTCAGAGCAAACTAAATTTACGCAGCAACCAAATCGCTTGCTCACAACTTTGATGCCGGTAGCTCACAAAGTAGAATTATTGCTCACAAGACTCTGCCGCTTAGAGGGAGCATTGCCTACTTCCCAAACGGCTTGGCAGACCCTGTGGAAACTGGCCGGGGCTCTCAACCAACAGTTTGCCATGTCACAAAAGGGACCTGTCGCTAGAGGACTGAAGTGAAAAAAATCGGCTGGGCTGATCGAGGATTGAGCTCCACGGCCCTTGTTCTCGTTGCTATTATTGCTGCCGCTACCGACACTTGTAGGAACTTGAGTCGGACCAACTTTGGAGTGTCCCCGAGCTGTGCCGGAATGATGCAGCCATTATCTTGCGCTGTAACCGTATCTCTCCCTAGTTCAGAAACCCCCAAGTCTTCCAGCTGGGTAATTCGACCTCTGTATGTTCGAGCCCTGGAATGTCCTCTCTCACGCATCTTCACACATCCTTGGAGGTCAGCGAAGTCGCCGTTGGAGGCCGCACAGAGGCTAAGGGACTGTTGCTGCCCCCGTCCCTACTCTCCAGGAGACCACAGCTAGCCTGGGTGGGAGTGGGGAGAATGCCAAAAATAACTCATGAGCATACGCTAAGGTACATTTATTGTTCAGTAATATTTGCTTAGTGGCTCAAGCAGAGGCAGAGGCAGAGGTAGAAGAAGAAGAAGAAGAAGAAGAAGAAGAAGAAGAAGAAGAAGAAGAAGAAGAAGAAGAAGAAGAAGAAGAAGAAGAAGAGGAGGAGGAGGAGGAGGAGGAGGAGGAGGAGGAGGAAATTGGATTTCTACCCCACCCTTCACTACCTGAAGGCAATGTTCCCTCTAAGCTGTGGAGTCTTGTGAGCAAAAATTCTACTTTGTGGGCAGCTGGCATTAAAGTTGTGAGTGAGTGATTTGGCTCCTGTATAAATTAGTTTGCTCTGGAGCCCTCCTTCCTGAGCTGAGACAAAACTGTGTGAGCCGGAGGCTAAGAAACTGTGAGCGAGCACACACTAACTCGGCTTAGAGGGAACACTGCTTTCTGGAGCCATCCCTTCCTGAGCTGAGACAAAAATGTGTGAGCCGGAGGCTAAAATACTGTGAGCTAGCTCACGCTAACTCGGCTTAGAGGGAACACTGCCTGAAGGAGTCTCAGAGCAGCTTACAAACTCCTTTCCCTTCCCTTCCCCACAACAGACACCCTGTGAGGGAGGTGGGGCTGAGAGAGTTCTTGACAGAAACTGCTCTTTTTCAAGGACAGCTGTGACAGAACTATGGCTTGCCCAAGGTCATCCAGCAGCTGCAGGTGGAGGAGTGGGGAATCAAACCCAGTTCTCCCAGATTAGAGTCCACACACCAAACCACTGCTCCAGAGAAGAAGAGGAGGGGAGGAGGAGGAGGAAGAGATTGGATTTATACCCCGCCCTTCACTACTCAGAGGAGTCTCGGAGCGGCTTACAATCTCCTTTCCCTTCCCCTCCCCACAACAGACACCCTGTGAGGTAGGTGGGGCTGAGAGAGCTCTGACAGAAACTGCCCCCTTTCAAGGACAGCTCTGAGAGAACTTGTGACCGTCCCAAGGTCACGCCAGCAGCTGCATGTGGAGGAGTGGGGAATCAAACCTGGTTCTCCATGCTCCTAATCTAAAAATAAGCTATACAAGGATCATACTTGTTGGATGACTTTCAATCCTTCCTGGGTCCCATCTCCCAAAATCTTCAGGAGTTTCTCAACCTGGAGTTGGCAACCTCACACCCCCCAGCCCTGCCTGGAGACTGGGGGTGTCCGTGTGTGATCTGGAAATCCCGGCCAACAGCTCAGCCACCATTCTTCACTGCTGATGTGCAGAGCATCTTGATTCTGGTATGATTTGACGTATTAAATTCCTACCCCGTCCTCCCAGCCACGGGCGGGTCATGATATTTTGTATAATGTGTTGAAGTTCCCTTTCCTGAGGTTGACAACTCTGGACGGAGAAATTCCTGAAGATTTTTTTTAGGGGGTGTTGAAGCCTGGGGAGGGCGTGGTGTGGAGAGGGGACAGAACTAGGGTTGCCAGCCTCCAGGTGAGGGCAGGAGATCGTCAGGGATTACAGTTGGCCTCCAGGTGACAGAGATCAGTTTCCCTGGAGAAAATGGAAGGTGATTCAATGGCGTTTTACCTCACAGAAGTCCCTCCTCCCGAAACCCCACAATACCTGGAATCCACTTCCAGAATCTCCAGGAATTTCCCAACCCAGAGCTGGCAACCCTGGGCAGACCTCAGCAGGGTATACTGCCATGGAGCGCGCCCTCCAGGGCAGCCGTTTTCTCCAGGGAAACAGATCCCTGTCATCTGGAGATCAACTGTTATCCTTGGAGATCTCTTGCCCTCACCTGGAGGTTGGCAACCTTGCACCTCCAAAGCAGCCATTTCCCCCCCCTTTCCAGAGCAGCTGATCTGTATAGTCTGCAGATGTGCTGCAACTCTGGAATAAATCCTCCTTCCTGGAGGTTGGCAACCCAACCCATCCCCAGTGGACGGAAGCCTTCCTGGTTCACAGTGAATGAATTGGCAGACGTGCCGCGGAAATGCTGCAGCCGATAAAGTAAAGGTAAAGCTTCCCTTGCTCGAAAGCCAGTCGAATCCGACTCTAGGGATGCGGTGCTCATCACTGTTTTCAAGCTGAAGACCCAGCGCTGTCCGAAGACATTTCCATGGTCATGTGGCCGGCATGACTAGACACCGAGGCGCACGGAACGCTGTTACCTTCCCACCAAAGCGGGTACCTATTTATCTACTTGCAGTTTCTTGCTTTTGAACTGCTCGGTTGGCAGGAGCTGGGGCCAGAGACGGTCTTCAGATAGGGCTGGGGTGGGAGACAGAAGGGGAGATGGAAAATGTCCTCTGTGCCTTTGTTGCTACAGGCAAAGAGGGAGCCACCAGATGCTTTGATCGCCGGCAGATAAACTGGGCTCGCCCCGCATTTTTGCTGCAAAGAGCTCTCCAGGGTCTCAGGCAGAGGCCTTTCCCATCACCTCCTGCCTGGTCCTTCCAACGGGAGATGCCGGGGATTGAACCGGGAACCTTCTGCCGGCCAAGCAGAATCATAGAATGTCAGTATAAAGTACTGAGGCTGATGCGTTGTAGAGTGATAGCGGCTCGTACTTTGTTAGGTACAACCAGAACTAGAGACGCTTAGCCGGCTCGCAGGCCGGATTATATTCCCAATTCACATCACACCCCAACACACACCCATACCCGTGATAGGATATTTAGAGTGCCCTCGTAAACCCATAGGTCCTTTCTAGGATCCTAGCCTCCCGATAGGTGCACACCAGGATCCGTGCAGATTATTGTCTTTGGGGACGAAGCTTGGGTTCTTTGCCCGACCACGTGTTGATCCGACCGCGTGCGCGGTCTCCCCTGGGTACACAACAGGCAGAGTTGGAAGGGACCTTCCAGGTCATCTAGTCCAACCCCCTGCACTCTGCAGGAGCATAGCCGAAAGAGAGCCCTACAACATGCCCGGAAGATGGTCACCCAGCCTCCACTTGAAAACGTCCGGCGAAGGAGCATCCACCACCTCCCGAGGCAGTCTGTTCCACTGCTCAACCACTCTGACAGTTAGGAAGTTTCTCCTGCTATTTAGCCGGTATCGACTCCCTTGTAATTTCCACCCATTAGATTTAGCCTTGCAATCAGGAGCAAGAGAGAATAGATCTGCTCCGTCTTCTACATGACGGCCCTTCAGATATTTGAAGATTGCAATCATGTCCCCTCTCTTTCCCAGGAGATTGGATTTATACCCCGCCCTTCACTACCCGAATGACTCTCAGAGCGGCTTACAATCTCCTTTCCCTTCCCCTCCCTGCAACAGACACCCTGGGAGGTCGGTGGGGCTGAGAGAGCTCTTTTGAGAACTGCCTTTTCTGGAACAGCTCTGAGAGAACTTGTGACTGTCCCAAGGTCACACCAGCAGCTGCATGTGGAGGAGCGGGGAATCAAACCCAGTGCTCCTAATCTAAAAATAAGCTGTACAAGGATCATACTTGTTGGATGATTCAACCAATTAAGAACCAAAGGAAGTGCCACTGAGCAAGTGCAGAAGGCATCTTCTCTGGTACCGAGAAAGAATCTCACGCAGCACAAATTAGGGGAAAGGGCTGTGGGTCAGAGGACATCCTTTCTAGGCAGATTTGGCCTCAGCACCGCTTTTACTACTGTCGCACATCGGTTGACCTATTGAACCCCCCCTTGCCCCCATTTTAGAAAAGGCTTTGTTGTCATATCTGGCCTGACGAAGAGCCCTGGGGAACTCGACAGCATGCTCACAGCTGTGTGTTACTGGGCTGGTCCTAGCAAAAGGTATTGTGTGGATTGTGTTGCCGTCTGGTAAGCCGGTGACGAGGCTGTTCTTAGTTCCTCATTCAGCTCAGAAGATTCAGAGTTAGGAAGGAGCCAAACAGGGGACCTCCAGTCTGGTGTCATGTCTAGGAGCGTGGACTCTGATCTGGGAGAACCGGGATGGATCCCCCATTTCTCCACACGCAGCTGCTGGTGTGACCTTGGGTCAGTCACAAGTTCTTCCGGAGCTGTCCTCTCAAGGGCAGTTCTCAAGAGAGCTCTCCCAGCTGCACTTACCACAAACTCCTGCTGAGATTTCGCTTCCACATACTACCATTTGATGGAACATGGTGAAGGGCCAGAAGGGACATCACCATCTGATACAGCAGTCTAGGAATTCTTCCTGTCTCTGTGGTAAAGCAAGAGGGCAATAGACACAGAAACTCCTAGAGAACATAAGAACATAGGAGAAGCCACTGTTGAATCAGGCCAATGGCCCATCTAGTCCAACACTCTGTCACACAGTGGCCAAAAATACCAGGTGCCATCAGGAGGTCCAGCAGTGCGGGCAGGACACCAGAAGCCCTCCCACTGCTGCCCCCCCCAGCACCAAGAATAGAGTGCATCACCTGCCCCAGACTGAGAGCTCCCAGCTATACCCTGTGGCTAATAGCCACTGATGGACTTCTGCTCCAGATGTTTATCTAATTCCCTCTTGAAACTGTCCATGCTTGTAGCTGCCACCACCTCCTGTGGCAGTGAATTCCATGTGTTAATCACTCTTTGGGTGAAGAAATACTTCCTTTTATTTGTTCTAACCCGACTGCTCAGCAATTTCATGGAGTGTCCACGAGTTCTTGTATTGTGAGAAAGGGAGAAAAGGACTTCTTTCTCAACCTGCTCAATCCCATTCATAATCTTATAAACCTCGATCATGTCACCCCTCAGCCGTCGTTTCTCCAAGCTGAAGAGCCCCAAGCACTTTAACCTTTCTTCATAGGGAAGGTGTTCCAACCCTTTTATCATTCTCGTTGCCCTTCTCTGCACTTCTTCCAATGCTATAATATCCTTTCTGAGGTGTGGCGACCAGAACTGTACACAGTATTCCAAATGAGGTCGCACCAATGATTTATACAGGGGCATGATGATACTGGCTGATTTGTTTTCAGTTCCCTTCCCAATAATCCCCAGCATAGTGTTGGCCTTCTTTATTGCAGTCACACACTATCTTGACATTTTCCTTGAGTTATCTACTACGACTCCAAGATCTCTCTCTTGGTCCGTCTCTCTTGGTCAGAGAGACTCCTTTGGGTAGTGAAGGATGGGGTACAGATCCAGTCTCCTCTTCCTCTTCTTCCTCCTCTTCTTCTGATTACTTCTTGAACTGATATTGTGGAGCTGCAAATATCAGGCAATCTCTTGGATGTCAGCCACTTAAATGATATCTCCAACCCTGCAGCCACAGAGAGGGAATGCATTGCCATTGATTTTGTACTTTATGCAAGTCAGTCACTTGAATGACCCAAACAACAACCAGGGCTGGCTCCCGAGTTGGCCACGCCCAGCAGGAAGTCATTAGCATAATACGCCACACCCAACAGCAGAAACGCATTAAGATTGGCTACCTTAGGGGTGTGTGGCCTAACATGCAAAGTGAGTTCCTGCTCCAAGAAAAGCCCTGGGTTTGGACCACAAACAAGGTAAGCAGAATAAGAAGCAAAAAGTGGGTGTGGCTGGATGACCACACTTCTGGTAGGATGGGGGTGTGGCCTAGTATGCTAATGAGCTGTGCTGTCAGGGGCGTGGCATATCATGCTAATGAGTTTCTGCTGATAGGTGTGACCTATTATGCTAATAAGTTCCTGCTGGGCTTTTTCTACAAAAAAAGCCCTGACAACAACCGTGGCCCAAATAACCCCAAGGGATATTTCCTCCTCTTCTCTGGCAAATGAATGACTCACTTCTTGGACTGGGCAAAGGTAGCAGCAAGTTGCAGCCATCCAGAGGCTACCACGCATGCATGAAGCTGCCCAGCACAATGCTAGGCCTACAATCGACTTCCCCGGAAAATGTTGAGATGACCTGGTCAGGAGCTGAGCTTGCATGTCCAAACCAACCTATGTGTCACTATGCTTGAAAGGACATTCTATTTGAAGACAGCTCTCAGTCTCAGAAGTCTCTTATGCAAAGGAACCTCTGTGCTTTTATGGTTGCTAAAAGACGTATATTAAATGCCCACCTCCATAATCGCGTGGACTGAGGACCTTGCAACCTTATCAATGTTGCAAAATATGGCATGAAGAAGGAGGAGGAGGAGGAGGAGGAGGAGGAGGAGGAGATCGGATTTATACCCCACCCTTCACTACCCGAAGGAGTCTCAGAGCAACTTACAATCCCTTCCCCTTCCCCTCCCCAGAAAAGACACCCTGTGAAGTAGGTGGGGCTGAGAGAGCTCACTCGAGGAAAGAACTTGTGACTGACCCAAGGTCACACCTGCAGCTGCATGCGGAGGAGAAGTGGGGAATCAAACCCGGTTCTCCCAGATTAGAGTCTGTGTTCCTAATCACTACACCCTCTGTCGGTTGACAGCACCAATAGTGTGGAATGTGTAGGCTACCCTGTGCGTTCCCTGCCGGCTGTCTTCCTTATCTTAGCTGCGTCCTTGAGTGCTCGACTTCTTGGGCACAAAGTTTCTCCTGTCTCCTGCTCACCTCTGAACCGTTAAGTATTTCTTAGTGCTTGATACTATCTGCTTATCAGCCTCTGGGCATCAGGGGGTCCTGTATGAATTGAGTATAATTGCTTTGGCCATTTTGTACGCTTCATTCCTGACTCAAGAGTTCATGATGTCTCCATCCCTCTGATCAATAAAACTGAACCTTCCAAAGGACCCCGTGGTTGATAACGGAGTTATTGGAGATCCGGACACCCTCTAAAGCAGCCATTTTATCCGGGGCCATCGGTCTCTGGCATCTGTTCTTAATTCCAGGAGCTCTCCAGGCCCCACCTGGAGGCTGGCAACCCAGAGCAGCACACGACCATTACGACCAGCGTTCCCTCTAAGCTGAGTCAGTGTGAGCCAACTCACCGTTTTTTAGCCTCCAGCTCACACATTTTTTTCTTAGCTCGGGAAGGAGGGCTCCAGGGCAATGTTCCCTCTAAGCTATGGAGCCTTTTGAGCAAAAATTCTGCTTTGTGAGCTACTGGCATTAAAGTGGTGAGCAGGCGATTTGGCTGCTGCATAAATTAGTTTGCTCCGGAGCCCTCCTTCCTGAGCCAAGTTGAAGATCGGTGAGCCGGAGGCTAAAAAACAGCGAGCTAGCTCACACTGACTCAGCTTAGAGGGAACATTGCTCCAGAGCAAACCAATTTCTGCAGCAGCCAAATGGCTCGCTCACAGCTTTAATGCCAGGAGCTCACAAAGGAGAATTGGTGCTCGCAGGACTCCACAGCTTAGAGGAAACATTGATTACGACTGCAGTTGGTTAGGAGATTTCGGGGAGTGTGGGGGGGGCGCATCCTGACTGCCTTCCGGCTTCCTCCGGATAATCAGGTTCCCTCTCAACCAGATGAAGGCCCCGAATTAAGTGCGTGACATCGCCCGAGTTCACATCCCGTGAAGCCGGTCGGAAAGTCCCCTCTGGATGGTCTCCTGAAGTCATCGAAAGTGCTCATTAGCCGGCGTGAGAGGGTATAAATAAGGAAATGCATGGGTGACCTTGGACCCAGAAAACGGGCCTTATTTGTCCAGGTCCCCTCCGCTGCAACCTTCCCGGGATGATGCTATCGGCAGCAGTTGGTGTTCCTGACAGACGGGAGAAGAGCCCTGGGCTGCAGCCGGTGCGCACGAGAGAGCAGGGGGAAGGGGAGAGCCGGCCGAAGCCCCTGGGGCTGCAGGGACAGCCCAGCCTGACTGGCCCCAGGCCGTCTTCCCTATCAGCTAGCAGTAGGGATGCCAGCCTCCAGGCGGGACCTGGGGACCCCCCGGAATTGCAGCTCATCCCCAGACAACAGAGCTCCGTTCCCCTGGAGAAAAGGAGGAGGCTGAAGTTGGTTCCTTGTTCGCAGTTAACATAAGAACATAAGAGAAGCCAATGCTGAATCAGGCCAATGGCCCATCTAGTCCAACCAGGTGCCATCAGGAGGTCCAGCAGTGGGGCCAGGACACCAGAAGCCCTCCCACTGCTGCCCCCTCCAGTACCAAGAATAGAGTGCATCACCTGCCCCAGACTGAGAGTTCCCATCTATACCCTGTGGCTAATAGCCACTGATGGACTTCTGCTCCATATGTTTCTCTAATTCCCTCTTGAAACTGTCCATGCTTGTAGCTGCCACCACCTCCTGTGGCAGTGAATTCCACGTGTTAATCACTCTTTGGGTGAAGAAGTACTTCCTTTTATCTGTTCTAACCCGACTGCTCAGCGATTTCATGGAATGCCCACGAGTTCTTGTATTGTGAGAAAGGGAGAAAAGGACTTCTTTCTCAACCTGCTCAATCCCATGCATAATCTTGTAAACCTCGATCGTGTCACCCCTCAGCCGTCATTTCTCCAAGCTGAAGAGCCGCAAGCGTTTTAACCTTTCTTTATAGGGAAGGTGTTCCTTATTCATTCCTTATTCGTTACTTATTCGTGCAGTCATTCAGAAACACCAAGGAGAGTTGGAAAGCTCTGAACCCCAAAATGAGGTCTGGACCACCACATTTCATATACCCTCATGTTCACGGGACTCTCCCCTTCGAGGGGACATATTCTGTGTGCTGTTCCAAACCACGGTTCTGGTGCCAGCTGCTCCAGAGTGCGGTGCCCCCAGGACAAACAGCCAGGCAGACACTGGGGCCAAGCTGCATTCCCAAAAATATTTGGACCACCCCAAATGACACATCCCCACCACCTCCCCCCCCCCAGTTGGGGTCTGCAGGGGCCGGCGGGCGGGAGGAACTGGGCCACTCTGGCTAGCAGGCCTAGAGACACTTCCAGTCTCTGGAAATCCCCTCCTCCGAACGTGAGCATGGGGGCTGTTGTAGCCAGGGCACCCTACAAACTTGTATTGGCAGATATAACACATATGGGGGGGGGGAATAGTTTGGCCAGCCTCCAGGTGGGACCCGGCGATCTCCTGGGATTACAACCAAGGCTCCCCCTCAGCTGTGAGCCAAAATTCTCCCTTGTGAGCTCCTGGCATTAAAGTTGTGAGCAAGCGATCGGGCTGCGGCCTAAATGAGTTTGCTCTGGAGCCGTCCCTTCCCGAGCTGAGATGAGAATGTGTGCGCTGGAGGCTAAAAAATCTGCGAGCTAGCTCATGCTAACTCAGTTTAGAGGGAACACTGATTGCAAGGGATCTCCAGGAGACAGAGGCCAGTTCCCCCGGGGAAAGGGGCCTGTTTGGAATGTGGACTCTATGGCGTTGTACCCCAGTGGAGTCCACATCCTCCCCAAACTCCGCCCTCCTCCTGTTCCACACACACATCTCCATGTATTTCTTAACCTGGAGCCAACAACCCAAAGGGATTGAATATATCATGGACTCTAGGATTTCACCTAGAGTCCATTATATATTCCCCACTCCTCCACTTGCAGCTGCTGGATGACCTTGGGCAAGCCGTAGTTCTGACAAGAGCTGTCCTTGAAAAACAGCAGTTTCTGTCAGAGCTCTCTCAGCCCCACCTACCTCACAGGGTGTCTGTTGTGGGGAGGGGAAAGGAAGGGAGTTTGTAAGCCATTCTGAGACACCTTTGGGTATTGAAAGGCAGGGTATAAATCCAATCTCCTCCTCCTCCTCCTCCTCCTCCTCCTCCTCCTCCTCCTCCTCCTCCTCCTCCTCCTCTTCTTCTTCTTCTTCTTCTTCTTCTTCTTCTTCTTCTTCTTCTTCTTCTTCTTCTTCTTCTTCTTCTTCTTCTTCTTCTTCTTCTTCTTCTTCTTCTCATATCATGTAGCAACTTTCAATGTATTGATATAAATTTATATGACTACACTTCATGTTGCTGCATGATGTTTCCTGCAGGGGAACTGAACTCCGTGGTCCTGCAATCTGCTGTAATCCCAGAGGCACTCCAGGTTTACCCTGGAAGTTGGCAACCCTAGCTGTCTATTCGCCCCTCAGTGATCTCGTCCGGCCAGGAAACTCTGGCACACGCTCCAAAACTGTTGCTGCACCCCTGTATGCTTACGTTCAGCACATTCTGGTGCATGGGTGAGCCAGGGCCCCAAGACAAGCCCATGACGGCCCGGCTGGGGAATGTGACGTGAGCAAAACAAATGAGTTATTTATTACCCACACTGCCTCTCTCTTGCCATTCACTGGGCCTGGCAGCTGTTTCTCCTGACTGACAGCTGGCCCCTTTGGAAGCCCTCCTCCCTTTCCTCTCGGCTTTCACGTCCTGCCTTCCCCAGATGACCCCTGGCTGAAAGAGAGTCGCCTCGGAACTGGTGCCAAAGGAAGGGTTATACCGCTGCCCGCCGGCCTCAGAATCCACATTTAACGGGTCTGTCCTTTTTACAAGCTCGTTAAACCGGCCGGAAGCCCCCCGTGACAGTGAAAAGGACTGTTGCAATTAGCAGCAAGCATCCTCTTTGGCCAGGCTTCCCAAGAACTTACTGTAATTCGGTGGGGGGCGGATATGTCTTGGCAGGACCATTCCCGGGGTGGGGGGGAGACGTGGCGCACAAAGCCGTCGCCAGGAAGTGACTGCCGGGTCGACGTTCTAGCAACAGGGCTGGAGCATCACTCGATGCGTCACTTCCTGGCGACAGCATTGTGCAGCATGGGTATTCCACGGAGGAATGTTCCGGCAAGAGACTGTGTGTCCCCCACCGAATTACAGTAAGTACTTGGCAACCCTATCTTTGGCTCCCAGAGCTCTTGTTGTTTGCTAGAGGGAGGGCTCAGCACCACAGGAAAGCTAGCCTGGCAAAATGTATTTTGTCCCCTGTGTACCCAGGTTCGAGTCCCCACTTCTGCTAGGAAAGCTGGCTGGGTGACCTCGGGCCAGTTGCATGCTCTCGGCCTAACCTACCTCACAGGGCCATTGTGAGGATAAAAATGGAGGCCAGGAGAATGACGGAGGCATAAATGAAGCCAATAAGTAAAGTAAAGCAAAACGAAAATAAGAGCGGTTTTCCAGTTTGGTGTACTGGTTAGGAGTCGTGGTTTCCAATCCACTTTGGTGTAGTGGTTAGGAGCAGGGCTATTTTGGGGCCGGAACACACAGGAACGGAGTTCTGGCTGGCTCCCGAGCTGGCCACGCCTAGCAGGAACTCATTAGCATAACAGGCCACACCCAGCAGCAGAAACTCATTAGGATTGGCTACATTAGGGGTGTGTGGCCTAACGTGCAAAGGAGTTCCTGCCACAAAAAAAGCCCTGGGTTTTGACAATAAACAAGGTAAACAGGATAAGAAGCAAAAGGTGGGTGTGGCGGGATGACCACACTTCTGGTAAAAATGGGATGTGTGGCCTAATATGTTAATGAGCTGTGCTGTTAGGGGTGTGGCCTATTATGCTAATGAGTTCCTGCTAGGCTTTTTCTACCAAAAAAGCCCTGCAAGTACAACACAACAACATCTGGTCCGTGAGGACCTGAATCTATGGGCCCCCACTCTCTGCCTTTTCTGCCTCCCGCTTACTACTGGAGGGTTTGAATTTCCCTCCCGTGATCCTGTCGGGTGTTCCTAGGATCCTTGGTCCCTTTGTTATTCAGGACCAAGCTTGGACTGAGACCCTGGCCACCTGGTGCCCCTCAGCGGACACAACAATCACTAGAGATAAATTCAATAGAGATAAGTGCAAAGACTGGGCACAAAAAATCAAAGGCACAAATATAGAATGGGAGGGACCTGGCTTGACAGCTCATGTGAAAGGGATCTAGGAGTTATGGTTGATCACAAGCTCAACATGAGCCTGCAGTGCGATGTGGCTGTGAAGAAATCTAATGCAATCTTAGGATGCATTAACAGAAGCATTGTGTCCAGATCATGGGAGGTGGTAGTTCCGCTCTATTCTGGAGTCACCTGGAGTCCCGTGTCTAGTTTTGGGCACCACATTTTAGGAAGGATGTCGACAAGCTCGAGCGTGTCCAGAAGAGGGCGACCAGGATGGTGAGAGGGCTGGAATCCAAGTCTTACGAGGAAAGGCTGAAAGAGTTGGGTCTGTTTAGCCTGGGGAAGAGAAGGCTCAGAGGGGACATGATGGCAGTCTTAAAGAATTTGAATGGCTGTCATGTAAAAAGATGGAGCAGATCTATTCTCTCTTGCTCCAGATTGCAAGACTAGATCTAATGGGTGGGAATGACAAGGGAGTCATTACCGGCTAAATATCAGGAGAAATTTCCTAACTGTAAGAGTGGCTGAGCAGAGGAACAGACTGCCTCGGGAGGTGGTGGATGCTCTTTCCCTGGACGTTTCCAAGCGGAGGCTGGATGACCATCTTACGTGTATGTTGTAGGGCTATCTTTCGGCTCTGCTCCTGCAGAGTGCAGGGGGTTGGACTAGATGACCTGCAAGGTCCCTTCCAACTCTAACATTCTCTGATTCTCTGATTCTATGACCTCGGTTGTTTTCCTCTGGAGAAAATGGCTGCTTTGGAGGGATGGACTCTATGGCCTTGTACCCTGTGGAGGCCTCTCCCCTCCACAAACCCCGCCCTCTCCTGGATCCACCCCCAAAGTCCCCGGGTACTTTCCAACCCAGACTTGGCGGCCCCAGGAGGCTGGCATCCCTACCCATGGCCTTCCTCTCATCTTTGTCCGATGGGCTTCTCGTGGGCGACGTCTGCCTGTCCGCAGTTGACCGGCAACCCAGGGAGTCCAGCCTCGGCCCTGCAGGGAGCCCGGTGCACGTTTCTGAGCTTATAGGCAAGAGGCCCATTTCCTCACAATCAGCAGTTCTTCCCTCCCTGTTGGGAAGCAGCCGAAGATTTACAGTCCTCTGGAAACTTCTCCGTTTGGGAACAAGAAGCGCAGTTCTGGCAGCCGCCCCTGAGGCGGGCGTCCATCAATCTTCCCTTCCTCATCTGATTCATATTCCTGTCTTGGCCTTCAGCAAAATCTGCCGCATGAGGCAATGCAGAGTAGCAATTAGGAGGGACGCTCCCCCCCCCCCCACCCCGCTTCCACTGGAAGGACTTCATCATCCCGGGGCCCATCAGCGTTCTCAAGCCAGGAGGAAGGGAAACCTTGAAAACAGAGATTGTATCGCTTGCCGGCAGCTGGACTTCTTGGGAAACAACCTGTGCCCCCCACCCCAGATCAGCAGCCGCTGGAGGGTGATTTCTATCTGGCAAATGGAGCATGGGACAGTGGGAGGGCTTCTCGTGTCCTGGCCCCACTGCTGGACCTCCTGATGGCCCCTGGTATTTTTGGCCACTGTGTGACACAGAGTGTTGGACTGGATGGGCCGTTGGCCTGATTCAACATTGGCTTCAACTGAGCAGGTTGAGAAAGAAGTACTTTTCTCCCTTTCTCACAATACAAGAACTCGTGGGCACTCCATGAAATTGCTGAGCAGTCGGGTTAGAACAGATAAAAGGAAGTACTTCTTCACCCAAAGAGCGATTAACATATGGAATTCACTGCCACAGGAGGTGGTGGCAGCTACAAGCATGGACAGTTTCAAGAGGGAATAAGATAAACATATGGAGCAGAAGTCCATCAGTGGCTATTAGCCACAGGGTATAGATGGGAACTCTCAGTCTGGGGCAGGTGATGCACTCTATTCTTGGTGCTGGAGGGGGCAGCAGTGGGAGGGGGCTTCTAGTGTCCCAGCCCCACTGCTGGACCTCCTGATGGCACCTGGTATATTTTGGCCGCTGTGTGACAGAGTGTTGGACTGGATGGGCCATTGGCCTGATTCAACATTGGCTTCTCTTATGTTCTTATGTTCTTATGGAGATGTGATGGTGGAGCCTTGGAAACTGGGGTGTAGGGGAGGGAAGGACCTCGGTTGGGTACGATGCCATAGAATACACCCTCCAAAGTAGCTGTTTTCTCCCGGAGAAGTGGAAGAAATGTTTTAAATAAACAAAGTGATTCATGCAGTTTGGAGGTCAGTTGTGATTCTGGGAGAACTCCAGCCCTCACCTGGAGGCTGGCACCCCTAGTTGTTGGAGTGTGGGGCGGGGGGGAAAGGGCTCACCATCGGGCTACCCTATAGGGATCTCCTCCGCCTACCTGTTGAGCTCCGTGTGCTCTGCCTGCAGCAGTGAGTCATGGCTTTCTTCCCTTTCCATATCACTGCTGCCGCCTTTCAAAATACCCATATACAAATTCACTGCCAGGAACTGCTTGCCACAGGGACGGGGACTGAACTCATTTTGGTTTCTCTCCTGCTCTTGTGTCATCCTAATGAGGCTTGTGCAGGGAAACTTCCGGGTGGATTACTGTGCTTTGGATGCCGCAAGTCAAGCTCAGCAGGTTTTTTTTTTTAAAAAAAGAAAAGGCCCATGGTGATTGTTCATTTATTTCTTTAGAAAGACGAAGAAGAAGAAGAAGAAGAAGAAGAAGAAGAAGAAGAAGAAGAAGAAGAAGAAGAAGAAGAAGAAGAAGAAGAGAGGAGGAGGAGGAGGAGGAGGAGGAGGAGGAGGAGGAGGAGGAGGAGGAGGAGGAGGAGAGGAGGAGGAAGAGGAAGAGGAAGAGGAGGAGGAGAAGGACATAAGAACATAAGAGAAGCCAATGTTGGATCAGGCCGATGGCCCATCCAGTCCAACACTCTGGGTCACACAGTGGCCAGAAATACCAGGCGCCACCAGGAGGTCCAGCAGTGGGGCCAGGATGCCAGAAGCCCTCCCACTGTTGACCCCCCCCCCCCAAAACACCAAGAATACAAAGCATCCCTTGCTCCAGACTGAGAGTTCCTATCTATAACTTGTGGCTAATAGCCACTGATGGACCTCTGCTCTTAAGAACATAAGAGAAGCCAGTGTTGGATCAGGCCAACGGCCCATCCAGTCCAACACTCTGTGTCACACAGTGGACAAAAATACCAGGTGCCAGCAGGAGGTCCAGAAGTGGGGCCAGGACACTAGAAGCCCTCCCACTGTTGCGCCCCCCCGCACCAAGAATACAGAGCATCACTTGCCCCAGATGTAAGAACATAAGAGAAGCCGTGTTGGATCAGGCCAATGGCCCATCCAGTCCAACACTCTGTGTCACACAGTGGACAAAAATACCAGGGGCCGTCAGGGGGTTCAGCAGTGGGGCTAGGACTCCAGAAGCCCTCCCACTGTTGTCCCCCTCAAGCACCAAGAACACAGAGCATCACTTGCCCCAGAGTCCCTATCTATATATAATAGCCACCGATGGACCTCTACTCCATATGCTTATCCCTTTCCCTCTTGAAGCCGTCCATGCTTGTAGCTGCCACCACCTCCTGTGGCAGTGAATTCCATATGTTAATCACTCTTTGGGTGAAGAAGGACTTCCTTTTATCCGTCCTAAGCCGACTGCTCAGCAATTTCATGGACTGCCCATGAGTTCTTATATTGTGAGAAAGGGAGAAAAGGACCTCTTTCTCTACCTGCTGTATCCCATGCGTAATATACCATGCATAAACTCCTCCGTGGAGGAGGAGGAGGAGGAGGAGGAGGAAGAAGAAGAGATTGGATTTATACCCCTCCCTTCACTCAGTGTCTCAGAGTAGCTTAGAAACTCATTTCTAGATGACCCTGGAGGTCCCTTCCAACTCTATGATTCTGTGATTGCCTGGGTGCAGGACCCAACCCCTGGAGTTTCATACCAAGGGGTGCGAGAAAGAGTTGAGGCTGACCAACATCTGGCCACAATTCAACCTAGCCTTCAAATGCTCAGTGTGTGTGGGGGGAAATGTCTAAATCTGTATGCTTGAGGGGAGGAAATATTTTGAGAAATTTGTTGCTGTTGTTGTTCAGTCGCACAGTCAAGTCCGACTCTTTGCGACCCCGTGGACCAGATCACGCCAGGCCCTCCTGTCTTCCACTGTCCTCTGAAGTTTGCTCAACTTCATGTTCGTTGCATCGGTGACTGTCTAACCATCTCATCCTTTGTCGTCCCCTTCTTCTTCTTTGACCTTCAGTCTTTCCCAGCATCAGGGTCTTCTCCAGTGAGGGCTCCCTTCTCATTGGGTGGCCAAACTCTTTGAGCTTCAACTTCAGTCTCTGGCCTTCCGGGGAACCGTCAGGGTTGATTTCTTTTAGGATTGACTGATTTGATCTCCTTGCAGTCCAAGGGACTCTCAACAGTCTTCTCCAGCACCATAGTTCAAAAGAAGAATAGATTTCAGAAATTGGGTACGTGTAAAATTTATCATTCCACACTTCACAAAGTAAACATTTCACAAAGCTACCTAAGATGAAGTGTTAGGGATTGTGGTCTAGGTTACTGCGTTTAGCTTCCCGAAACTAACATCCCGTGATATAATCTGTGCATCTTTGCTTCCGTTCTGACTTTGGGTCCAGTGGCACCTTTAAGACAAGCAAAGTTTTATTTTGGGTACGAGCTTTTGTGTGCATGCGCACGCTGTCAGGTCTGAAGGCCTGAGATAGCTCCCGCAGCAACCTGGCCAGGGGCTGCGTCGTTCCAACACGCTTCCTAGGGTTGCCAATCTCCAGGCGGAGTCTGTAGGTCCCCCAGAATGACAACTGATTCCCAGACTGCAGAGTGCCGTTCTCCTCCCATAACTGCACCACACAAGTCTGTGTTCGGGTTGCAAGGAAAGAGGGGACGGATGGAGGAAGATGTCTGGTTGAGCTGTAGGTGTCAGCTAGCTGCCATTGAGGCTGGTGTTGGAGGGGAGGAGATGAACTACTGCTTGGAATGTGTACGTTTCGATTCTCTCCCTGTCTCGGTGTTGCTACTTTATCTGTATGTTTTATGTGCATGACCTTGGTTCCCGGCTGTAACATCATCTCTGGGAACGCGGGTCCGTTACTTCTTGGCAGGCCCTGCTTTCTACCTTGATCGGCTCCATGCCGCCCGGTGACCCCTTTTTGAACTGTGTATATCTGTCCAGCCTGCGCTTTCCCCTTTAGTCTTGACACAGATACTGAAGTATAGATACACTGCCAATACCGATGAATAAACTTTACTTCTGAAGAAGCCGGTTGTTAATTCTGATTGCTGGCAGAAGGCTGACCTCTTTCGATGGCTGCCTTCTCACAAGCCAAGCTAGCCTTTCTTTTCTAGTCCTGGTTGTGGCTTCGCACGCCCAAACCACCGTTTACTGCTGTGATGTTGTTTGAAACAGGCATTCGATAGATTCAATTCTGGGCCAGATCTTTGAACATGAACGTGACAATGCCCCCGTTTTTTAAAAAAAATGATTTTAACAATGTATTCCCCTCCCAGGCACGGCTATTATTCCAAGTACACAGTAGGCTGAGCACAATTTATGTATGTACCACCTGCCATCAAGACTAGGTTGCCTGTTTTACAGATGGTATATAACACCTGAAAAACTAGCTAAATTTGATAACAAAAGCTCAGATAGATGTTGGAAATGTCAGGAGAAAATGGGGTCATTTTACCACATGTGGTGGTTATGTGATAGAGCAAAAAAATATTGGGCAGAGGTGCATGTATTAATCCAACAGATTTTGAAATGTAATGTACCTTTTACTCCCGAAATATATGTACTGAACATTCTCCCTGATAGTTTTAAAAGTGACGACCCCTACCTTCTGATATATCTAACCACTTCCGCCAGAATACTATACGCTAAACACTGGAGGTGCCAAGAGATGCCAAGTAGGGAAGACCTCATTAATAAAATTTTGGAAGCCACAGAAATGGGCAAACTCACATTAATTTTGAAAGGTCACGCGGACGAGTTACTTGATAACACTTGGCGGAGATTTTACGAATTGAATGATCGACACACTCTTACTTAACCAGGACAGGACGCATAACCAAAAGGAGAAGAAGAGGACATGAAGAAATGAAATTTTATTATTGTTGTTGCAAAACAAACGTTGTTCAGTACGAGGTAGAAGCTGTATGTAACAGAAAAGAAGCACTAATCGGTATGTAAACACAAGGCACCCCCATTTTTATGTCTAGATTATGTGCTGTTTGTTTCTGTCATTGTAGTTGGGAATTATTTTTTTTTAAAGACTAGGTTGCCAACCTCCAGGTGCTGGCGGGAGATCACCTGGGATTACGACTGGTCTCCAGGCAACAGAGATCAGTTCCCCTGGAGAAAAATGGCCGCTTTGGAAGGTGCACTCTCTGGCCTGATACCCCACCGAGGCCCCTCCCCTCCCTTCCCCAAACCCCGCCCTCTCCTGGCTCCGCCCCCAAAGTCTCCCGGTAATTTCCAAACCTAAAGAAATGACTCACAAAAGTTAGCAACAAAAGTGAGATACATGAACATAAGAACATAAGAACATCAGAGAAGCCAAATGTTGAATCAGGCCAATGGCCCATCTAGTCCAACACTCTGTCACACAGCGGCCAAAATATACCAGGTGTCCTCAGGAGGTCCAGCAGTGGGGCCAGGACACCAGAAGCCCTCCCACTGCTGCCCCCTCCAGCACCAAGAATAGAGTGCATCACCTGCCCCAGACTGAGAGTTCCCATCTATACCCTGTGGCTAATAGCCACTGATGGACCTCTGCTCCAGATGTTTATCCAGTTCCCTCTTGAAACTGTCCATGCTTGTAGCTGCCACCACCTCCTGTGGCCGTGAATTCCATGTGTTAATCACTCTTTGGGTGAAGAAGTATTTCCTTTTATCCGTTCCAACCCGACTGCTCAGCAATTGCATGGAGTGCCCACAAGTTCTTGTATTGTGAGAAAGGGAGAAAAGTACCTCTTTCTCAACCTGCTCAATCCCATGCATAATCTTATAAACCTCGATCATGTCACCCCTCAGCCGTCGTTTCTCCAAGCTAAAGAGCCCCAAGCATTTTAACCTTTCTTCATAGGGAAGGTGTTCCAACCCTGTTATCATTCTAGTTGCCCTTCTCTGCACTTTTTCCAATGCTATAATATCCTTTTTGAGATGTGGTGACCAGAACTGTACACAGTATTCCAAATGAGGTCGCACCAATGATTTATACAGGGGCATGATGATACTGGCTGATTTGTTATCAATTCCCTTCCTAATAATCCCCAGCATAGCATTGGCCTTCTTTATTGCAGCTACACATTGTGTAGACATTTTCAGCGAGTTATCCACTACGACTCCAAGATCTCTCTCTTGGTCCGTCTCTGCCAGATCAGACCCCATCAACGTGTATTTATATTTAGGATTTTTGGCTCCAACGTGCATCACTTTGCACTTGGCCACATTGAACCCCATTTGCCACGTTGACGCCCACTCACCCATCCTCAACAGATCCCTTTGGAGTGCCTCACAATCCTCCCTGGTTTTCACCACCCTGAACAACTTTGTGTCATCTGCAAATTTAGCCACATCACTGCTTACTCCCAATTCCAAATCGTTAATAAACAATTTAAAAAGCATTGGACCGAGTACTGATCCCTGTGGTACCCCACTGCTTACCACCCTCCACTGAGAAAGTTTCCCATTTATACTCACTCTCTGTTTCCTATTTATAAGCCAGTTTTTGATCCACAAGAGGACTTGTCCTTTTATCCCATGACTATTGAGCTTACTTAGGAGCCTTTGATGAGGAACTGTATCAAAAGCTTTCCGGAAGTCAAGGTAAATAATATCTATTGGGTCCCCCTTGTCCACATGTTTGTTCACTCCCTCAAAAAACACTAACAGGTTAGTGAGACAAGATCTTCCCTTACAGAACCCATGCTGAGTCTGCCTCAATAGTTTCAATAGTGAATACAAAAAAGTGAATACAAAAAAGGGGGAAATCCTCCATTTAATTAAACCTCCAAAAATACTCGAAGACACTAAAGATAATCCTTATAAAGTGTTTGCATAATCAGCAATAACAAGCAGCGCTATACGAACAGAACTTTAAATTAGTTGCTATAGATTTTCCGGGGGGTGTGGTCGTTGTCTTGGCATTGTAGGACCTGACGTTTTGCCAGCAGCTGTGACTGGCGAAAGGTCCTACCATGCCAAGACCACGGCCAGACAACCCGGAAAATCTACAGCAACTAATGAACTCCGGCCGTGAAAGCCCTCGAGAACTATAAATCTTCAGGAACAGTGGTTTCTACTCGCCTGAAGTCCTGTTGGTGTATTGAGGGGACTTTTGAATTTGCAATTTACATTTGAATCCTCTGTTCTGTGACTTGTGAACTTGTATCTTTCCCTGTTTGCACAATTCATTTATATGAATGTCAAGGTTTGTATGAAGATGGTTCATACATTTCATTGTATGAGGATTGTTCATATAAGATTGTTCATACATTCATATGAAGATTGTTCACTGCCACAAGACGTGGTGGTGGTGGTGGCTACAAGGATGGACAGTTTCAAGAGGGAATTGGATAAATATATGGAGCAGAGGTCCATCGGTGGCTATTAACCACAAGGTATAGATAGGGACTCTGGGGCAAGGGATGCTCTGTATTCTTGGTGCTTGGGGGGGGCAACAGTGGAAGGGCTTCTGGTGTCCTGGCCCCACTGCTGGACCTCCTGATGGTACCTGGTATTTTTGGCCACTGTGTGACACAGAGTGTTGGACTGGATGGGCCACTGGCCTGATCCGACATTGGCTTCTCTTCTGTTCTTATGTCTGGGGCAAGAGATGCTCTGTCTTCTTGGTGCTTGGGGGGGAACAGTGGGAGGGCTTCTCGTGTCCTGGCCCCACTGCTGGACCTCCTGACGGCACCTGGTATTTTTGGCCACTGTATGACACAGAGTGTTGGACTGGATGGGCCATTGGTCTAATCCAACATTGGCTTCTCTTATGTTCTTCTGACTGGGGCAAGGGATGCTCTGTATTCTTGGTGCTGGGGGGGTCAACAGTGGGAGGGCTTCTAGTGTCCTGGCCCCACTGCTGGACCTCCTGATGGCACCTGGTAATTTTGGCCACTGTGTGACAGAGTGTTGGACTGGATGGGCCACTGGCCTGATCCAACACAGGCTTCTCTTATGTTCTCATGTATGTTTGTTATTGCTGATTATGCAAATAATTTGTAAGCATTGTATGTAGTGTCTTTGAGTATTTTTTGGAGGTTTAACAGAGGATTTCCCCCTTTTTTGTATCCAACCCTATACAGAGGATTTCCCCCTTTTTTGTATCCAACCCTAAAGACAGAGATGACTTCTGGTCACCCCAGCAAGGGGATTTCAAGGCAAGCGAGAAGCAGAGGTGGGTCACCATTGCCTTCTTCTGCAGAGTGTTCCTTGGTGGTCTCCCATCCATGAACTGACCCTGCCTAGTGTCCAAGATCTGACAAGGTAGGGCTATACCTTGCCACCACCGCACCACCCCAAGGCCAGTTTAGGGTGCTTAAATTCCATTGGAGTCAACAGGAAGTAAAACTGCCTGTGTGCAGGATTTTCAGCTGCAGACGCCAGGTTTGGTGGCATGCATGAGAACAAGACAACAAAGTCCTATTATCATGCCGGAGAAGACTCTTGAGAGTCCCAGCTAGGAGATCAAATCAGTCCATCCTAAAGGAAATCAACCCTGCTTGTTCCCTGGAAGGCCAGATCCTGAAGCTGAAGCTCAAATACTTTGGCCACCAAATGAGAAGGGAACACTCACTGGAGAAGACCCTGATGCTGGGAAAGACTGAAGGTCAAAGAAGAAGGGGACGGCAAAGGACGAGATGATTAGACAGTGTCATCAATGCAACGAACGTGAAATTGAGCAAACTCTGGAACACAACGGAAGACAGGAGGGCCTGGCGTGATGTGGTCCATGGAGTCGTGATGAGTCGGACTCAACTGTGTGACTGAACAACAACAACATTTCCAGGTTAAGGGATTTCAGGCAGCAGGTGGGGAAGACATTTCTTTGCCGCGGACCCTGGAGAAAGCGAAGGAAGAACTAACAAACAGTATTTTGAATCCTCTATCTGCTGTTGGTTGCCAGAAATCCAGTGGCTATTTTTAGTTATGCTGCCCTCTAGTGGTCGGTGTTGCAGGACAATTTTCTCACACATGGAAACAAGTTACCAAACATGCATTTGCGGCTTTGCAGATGGGTGGGGTGTGCGTGTGTGAAAAACGGGTCATTTATTTTTTTCAGTAGTGATCAAACTTGTTTCTAGATTTAAAGACAATAATTGCATTCGCTGACAAGCTGAAATTTAATCCGAACAAAATGGAGGTGCACGCTACTGTTGGGAGGGAAGGATTGACCCAGGAATGAGGATGACTCCTGTTCTCAATGGGGGTTGATGAGATTGATGTGGCCCTTCTTGGGTGGGAAAGATCTTGCCACTGTGATGCATGTCCCTGGGAACATCTAGATTAGACTACTGCAATGTGCTGTGTGTGGGGCTTCCCTTGAAGACTGACCGTTGATACAGAATTTTGCAGCTAGAATGTTGACTGGAGTGGGTTGCGGTGACCATATCATTCCAGCCTTCTTTGATCTACACTGGTTCCCAATTTGTCTCCAGACCACATCCAAGATGCTGGTATTGACTTTTAAAGCTCTGTATGGCTTGGAACCCACATACCTTAAAGACCACCTTCTCCCATAAGAACCTGCCCATCCACTCTGGTCATCTTTAGAGGCCCTGCTTAGAATCATAGAAGAAGAAGAAGAAGAAGAAGAAGAAGAAGAAGAAGAAGAAGAAGAAGAAGAAGAAGAAGAAGAAGAAGAAGAAGAAGAAGAAGAAGAAGAGAGAGGAGGAGGAGGAGGAGGAGGAGGAGGAGGAGGAGGAGGAGGAGGAGGAGGAGGAGATTGGATTTATACCCCGCCCTTCACTTGGAATCTCAGAGCGGCTTACAAACTCCTTTCCCTTCCCCTCCCCACAACAGACTCCCTGGGAGGTAGGTGGGAGAACTCTAACACAAACTGCTCTTTCAGGAACAGCTGTGCCAGAGCTTGTGACTGACCCAAGGTCACATCAGCAGGTGCAAGTGGAGGAGTGGGGAATCAAACCCGGTTCTCCCAGATTAGAGTCTGCACACTTAACCACTACACCGAACTGGCTCTCCTCATCATAGAATGTTAGAGTTGGAAGGGACCTTGCAGGTCATCTAGTCCAACCCCCTGCACTCTGCAGGAGCATAGCCGAAAGATAGCCCCACAACATACCCATACCCAGTTGCCCTCACCAGCAGAGGCTAGATGGCTGGCCACCCAAAAAATGGCACTCAAGCTTTGGAACTCTTTTGCCAGGGAGAACTCTCCCTAGAAGCTCAAGTGAGGCTATCGTACTTTGGTCACATGATCAAGTGAGAGTATCGTATTTTGGTCACATTATGAGAAGACAACTCACTGGAAAAGACCATAATGTTAGGAAAAGCAGAAAGTGGTGGGAAAAGGGGAAGACCCGACATGAGACAGATGGACTTTATAAAGGCAGCCGTGGCCCTCAGTCTGTAAGACCTGAGCTTGGCTGCCAACAACAAGACATTTTGGAGGTCATTAATTGATTGGGCCTCCAGGGCTCATTTCCTGCAGGAGCGCACAGGAGCGAAGCTCCGGCAGTAAGGAGCCCAGGGGGTGGGCACATGCAGCAAGCCCCACCCCCTGCTCCCAGCAGCCCCGTCTCGCCTTTCCCGGTGTTGTCTTCTGACACACTTCTGGTGATGCCAGGGGGTGTGGCATACGCAAATAAGTTATGCTAATGAGTTATGCTAATGAGCTCCTGCACCTCTTTTTCTATGAAATGACCCCTGAGTGCCTCCATATGTCAAAAGCGACTTGATGGCACTTCACACCCACACCAGGGAGATTCATCTGTCTCCCCTCTAACAGTGTCTTCGGCCTGCCAGTGAAGAATTTTTTGTTTCATTTGGCATACCCCTGGCAAACTCTTATTGGCCCTCCTCCCAGATTTTGTTCATTTGAAGAGGAAAAGAAGAAGAAGTGATTGGATTTATACCCCGCCCTTTACTCAGAGTCTCAGAGTGGCTTTCAACCTCCTTTCCCTTCCCCTCCCTGCAACAGACACCCCGTGAAGTAGGTGGGGCTGAGAGAGCTCTGACAGAAACTGCTTGTGAGAGAACAGCTCTGAGAAAACTTGTGACTGACTCAAGGTCACACCAGCAGCTGTATGTGGAAGAGTGGGGAATCAGACCCGGTTCTCCCAGTTTAAAGTCTGTGCTCCTAACCACCACACAAAACTGAGTCTCCTTTGTATATCTATATGTTTTTATTGTATTGTTAAGCATTTATATACACTGTTTTAATATTTTTGATATTTTAATGATGTGATGCTCGCCACGTTTGGGATCCTATTAGGGTGGAAATCTGGCATATAAATCCTTTAAATAAATAAAATAAGATGATTTATACACACATAAACTGATGTATTAATCATGATCAATCACAGTTTTTAAAAGGCAGGAGATTTGGGGGGCGGGGGTCCAAAACTATGTTCAAGGAGCAACCTGTTTTACTTAAACATGTACACTGGTATTTTCAACTGAGCCATCATTTGATGCTGGAGGATCGGTCCCTTTGAATGGGGGAGGAGTTGGAGGAAAAAGCCCCCATGCTCAGTTGCGCTCCAAGCAGTGATGGCTTTTGACAGGATTGAAAGGGGGGTTTATAGTTAGCAGCTAGAGATGGTTTTCCATTTGGGACCACATGACATAGTTGGATCAAGTGATGTGATGCAGGCTGGATCCTTAAATTATACTTAAACAATTTGCCTTCAGAAAGAATCATTTTTGGAGAAAGAACTGTGTCTCCAAAACTTTTTTCAGTCTGTATTAAAGATTGTGGTAATTACCATGGCTTCTCTGATGTTCTTATAAGCATAGACAGCTTCAAGAGGGGATTGGCTAAACATATGGAGCAGGGGTCCATCAGTAGCTATTAGCCACAAGGTACGGATGGAAGACTCTGTCTGGGGCAGTGATGCTCTGTGTTCTTGGTGCTTGGGGGACAACAGTGGGAGGGCTTCTGGAGTCACGGCCCCACTGGTGGACCTCCAGATGACCCCTGGTATTTTTGGCCCCTGTGTGACACAGAGTGTTGGACTGGATGGGCCATTGGCCTGATCCAACATTGGCTTTTCTTGTGTTCTTATGTCTGGGGCAAGTGAGGCTCTGTATTCTTGGTGCTTGGGGGAGGGGGCAACAGTGGGAGGGCTTCTAGTGTCCTGGCCCTGCAGGTGGACCTCCTGATGGCACCTGGGCTTTGGCCACCATGTGGCACAGAGAGTTGGACTGGATAGGCAATTGGCCTGATCCAACATGGCTTCTCTTACGTTCTTATAAAATAAAATAAGATATGAAAAAGTCCATGCTCCAGGCAAGATAAACACTTGAACATCCTTTGGTTCTGAAGGGAGCTTCAATATGGGCTTATATTTCCCACCTTGGAATCAACGTGATTTACTTCAATGCCCCTTGTAACCATCTTTCTCTATTGTGGCATGCCATGGTGTAGACTGTTTTTGTTGCCTTTTGCAGGTTTTCAGTCTCTATCCTCCCCCCCTCCAGTTCTGTAATCGTATCACACTGTTTATCAGAGGTCTTTACTGTCTGAATTGCTGTTCATATTTTGTCATCTGCCCTGAGTCTGACAGAGACAGGCGGGCTATAAATAGAAGAAAAAGAAGAAGAAGAAGAAGAAGAAGAAGAAGAAGAAGAAGAAGAAGAAGAAGAAGAAGAAGAAGAAGAAGAAGAAGAAGAAGAGGAGGAGGAGGAGGAGGAGGAGGAGGAGAAGGAGGAGGAGGAGGAGGAGAAGAAGAAGATAAAGAAGATGAAGAAGAAGAAGAAGAAAAAGAAGAGGAGGAGAAGGAGGAGAAGGAGGAGGAGGAGGAGAAGAAGATAAAGAAGAAGAAGAAAAAGAAGAGGAGGAGGATGAGAAGATGAAGAAGAAGAAGAAAAAGAAGAAGAGGAGGAGGAGGAGATGAAGATGAAGATGAAGAAGAGGAAGAAGAGAAAGAAGAGGAGGAGGAGGAGGAGGGGAGGAGGAGAAGAAGAGGAGGAGGAAGAGGAGGAGAAGAAGAAGAGGAGGAGGAGAAGATGATAAAGAAGAAGAGGAGGAGGAGATGAAGAAGAAGAGGAGGAAGAGATGAAGAAGATGAAGAGGAGGAGGAGATGAAGAAGATGAAGATGAAGAAGAAGAAAAAGAAAAAGAAGAAGAGGAGGAGATGAAGAAGATGAAGATGAAGAAGAAGAAAAAGAAAAAGAAGAAGAGGAGGAGATGAAGATGAAGAAGAAGAAGAAGAAGAAGAAGAGGAGGAGGAGAAGGAGATGAAGAAGAAGAAGAAGAAGAAGAAGAAGAAGAAGAAGAAGAAGAAGAAGAAGAAGAAATCTTTCTCATGTGAGGAATTTGCTGCCAGGTTTGTTTTTTCACAGCACTTTTTAAATAAAGCAGTAAAAAGAAGAGGACGGCTACCATCAGCCAGAACAGCAATAAGAGCAACCGCAGTGAGAACAACAATGACAACTCGGCTCTACGTTGGTTGATCAGCTCAAACTAAAACTATCTTTTTATAAAACAGGAGTTTGGTGGAGCTTTAGAGACTGACAGGTTCTTTCCCCCCAGAGGCTTTTCTGAGTCAGAGCTTGCTTCACCTCACACACGGAATAAATCCTGTGGGTCTCCGAGGTGTCACTAGAATCCTGTGGTATTCCACTGCCACAAGCATCCGGAACACGGATCCTTGTGGAGGTCACCGTGAGTGTAGCTGACAGTCAAACTTTACATCTTTGACTGTGATGGTAAGATATGAACTGATCACCCAATCTATTTGGTTCAGCATCAAATGAACTGAACCCCGGCTGGACAGAACAAAGTTTGAGTCCAGTGGCACCTTTGAGACTAACAAAGTTTAATTCTGGGTCAGGCTTTGATGGTCTTGAAGGTGCCACTGGACTCAAAGTCTGTTCTGTTCCTGCAGACCAACAGAGCTACCCCACCGGAATTCTACCCCATTGAACGGGTTTACGTTGTTTTTTCTAGAACTGCAAGGAAAAAAATATAGTCAATTAAAACAAGCATCAGTATGCACTACACAGATGAGTAAGAGTAAAAAACGTGGTATTTATTTATGACTGATTTAGGAGCGATTTAAGGAGCTGCGGTGGCTCAAGTGGTTAAGACGCTGAACTGCAGGCTGTGGAAGGTCGGTAGTTCAGCAGTTCGAGACCCGAGAGTGCCGCATGACGGAGTGAGCTCCCGTCTCTAGTTCCAGCTTCTGCCAACCTAGCAGTTCGAAAGCAAGAAATTGCAAGTAGGTAAATAGGTACCACTTCGGTGGGAAGGTAACAGCGTTCCGTGCGCCTTGGTGTTTAGTCATGCCGGCCACGTGACCACGGAAATGTCTTCGGACAGCGCTGGCTCTTTGGCTTTGGAACGGAGATGAGCACCGCAACCCTAGAGTCGGATTCGACTGGCTTTCGAGCAAGGGAACCTTACCAATGAGCGATTTAACTTCCTATTTAAACAATTCCCTGCCTACTGCCACAGCATCAGTTAGGAGGCAGGAGAAGAAAAACTTCACTACACTGTGTGGGAACTCCCTTGCACGAAAAGCCGACTGTGCTGTATTTGCTCTGTTAGGAAGGAAGACAGTTGAAGCCACTTCCTGAATGGCCAAAAACAGGCTCACAAGCAGATGAACAGCCTGTAAAGAGATCGGCTCCCTGTTCCCGACTGGTGATCAGGATGCGGCAGATGTTTGAGAATCTCTAAGACAAGACAAGACGTGCGGTTGAAAATTTAATCTAAAATTCCCTTTTCGCAGTTAGAAATGGGATCCAAGATCTCTGCAGACAGTGACAGCAGCCATGAAATTAAAAGACACCTGCTCCTGGGGAGGAATGCGATGGCAAACCTAGACAGTGTGATAAAAAGCAGAGACATCACCCTGCCAACAAAAGTCCGCATGGTCAAAGCAATGGTATTCCCCGTAGTCATGTATGGCTGCGAGAGTTGGACTGTATGGGAGGCCGAGCACCGAAGAATAGATTCTTTTGAACTATGGTGCTGGAGAAGATCCTTGAGAGTCCCTTGGACTGCAAGGACGTCAAATCAGTCCTAAAAGAAATCAACCCTGACTGTTCCCTGGAAGGCCAGATCCTGAAGCTGAAGCTCAAATACTTTGGCCACCAAATGAGAAGGGAGCCCTCACTGGAGAAGACCCTGATGCTGGGAAAGACTGAAGGTCAAAGAAGAAGGGGACGGCAAAGGATGGAGATGGTCAGACAGTGTCACCGGTGCAACAAACATGAAATTGAGCAAACTTCAGAGGACAGTGGAAGACAGGAGGGCCTGGAATGATCTGGTCCATGGGGTCTAGAAGAGTCGGACTCGACTGTGTGACTGAACAACAACAAAAAGATCAGATCAATTTTAAGATGTCATGGGACTTCTGGCCAGTGTTCTTGGGAGCTTCCCGGGAGAGGCCTGCGGCACAAATGACATCTGGTGACGCATGATATCACATCCACCCAGAAAACCCAGATGTGATGTAAGCACTAGGGGTGTGCAAAAATAAATAAATAAATAAATTCAGCCGGATTCGGATTTGGCTGAATCGGGAGAATCAATTTCGGCCTGCCTAAAGACTCCTGCATGTCAGTTTTGGCAGTACCAGCCCAATGGGGAGTCTTTCCGCCAGCCGAATGTCAATTTCAACCCCATTATATCCTATGGGCCATTGATGTTAATGGTGAAAACATAGGATATATTCTGGGGGCTGGAGGGGAAGGGGTTTGAGGGAGAGACTCCAAACTCGCAGACTAGCTGCGGGGGCCTCTCCCCAAGATACCCACCAAGTTTCAAGAATATTAGACCAGGGAGTCCAATTCTACAGGCCCCCAAACAGGTTGCCCTCATCCCCTCCATTGTTCTCTATGGTGGGTTTCCTCACGGAGCTGTTAGAGGCTCTGGGGGAGGGGGTTTGTGGGAGAGGCTCCAAATTTCCAGGTTAGCTTTGGGAGCTTCTCCCCACATAAACCCCCATGTCCTAAAACAATTGGACCAGTGGGCCCAATTCTATGGGCACCCAAACAGGTTACCCCCATTACCTCCATTGTTTCCAGTGGGGAAACCCAGCCAGCGGCACTTAAGGCAGGCAAGCAGGCAGCCACCCAGCAGTCAGACTCTCCCAGAGAATCTCAGGGAAAGTGAACTGTCTTGGGAGGTGCTTGTTTGCCATGAGAACAAGTGGCACACTCCAGAACAAGTGGCACTGCGGCAGTGCAAGCATGCCACAGTGCCACACAGAAACCCCAAAAGACCAACAGGAACAACATTTATACAGGCCCTGCCCTGTATAAATTGATGGTGCAACTGCATTGGACCACTCACACCACACACACCTAGAAAAGAATATTTATATCACTGGAAAAAATGCAGAAAAGGGCAACTACAGTGATGAGAGGAGGACACTTTCCCTACGAAGAAAGGTTAAGGCGCTTGGGCATCTTGGCTTTGAGAACAGTTAAGTATTAATAAAGAGGAAGTGAATACTTTATATCAAAAACAATGGAAAGATGATTTAAAGATTGAATTTACAGGGAACGATTGGAATCAAATATGGTGTAGATATAGCTGGACTTCTCATTCTATACATACTCAAATGTCTAAAATTATCATGAGATGGTATCTCCCACCTATCAGACTTCACCGCATTAACAAATCGTGTTCTCCAATGTGTATAAAACGATGTGGAAATAAGGCTGATTTTTTACACTGTTGGTCGCTATGCCCCATTATACAAAAATTTTGGCAGAATGTTCTAGAAAAAACTACAGAAATTACTGAAATTCACTTACCTTTTCCCCCTGAAGTAGTTTTGTTAGAACGTTGGCCCCAACCTAGAAAAGAAAAAAGAAAAGAAGAATTCATAGCTTATTTATTCTCAGCGGCTCGCTTGTTAATTGCAGCAAAATGGTTAGAGAAGAAACCTCCTACGTTATCTCAATGGTATAACCGAATTTGGGAAATCTTTATTATGCATAAAATGTCTTTTAATTTGTCTAAGGCATCACCAGAGAAATACCACAAAAGAGTTGTATCTGTTTGGTATCCTGTTATAAGTTTTATGTTGGAAAATGATATAATTCCAGATAATGCACGATATTAAAAAATGATTTATTTTTGACTTATATTTGCACGTATATGCAAAACATTGTTTATATGACATTGTTTCTATAGTTTATTGATTGTTAAATTTGTAAAACTGTTAATAAAAAAAAATCTTGGCTTTGAGAAACAATGACCGAGGGTTGACACGATAAGAGGTTTACAAGGCTATGCGTGGGATAGGGCAGGTAGAGAAAGAAGTACTTTTCACCCTTTCTCACAAGACAGGAACTCGTGGGCACTCCATGAAATGGCTGAGCAGTCGGGTTAGAAGTTAGAACAGATGAAAGGAAGCACTTCTTCACCCAAACAGTGATTAACACATGGAATTCACTGCCACAGGAGGCTGGAGCAGAGCAGTGGTCCATCGGTGGCTGATGTTCAGGAGTTGTTGTTGTTTTTTTAAAAAACACTATAAGTGATCCAGTACTATTCCCCGTAGTAATGTATGGCTGCGAGAGATGGACTATAAGGAAGGCCGAGCGCCGAAGAATAGACTCTTTTGAACTATGGTGCTGTAGAAGACTCTTGAGAGTCCCTCAGACTGCAAGGAGATCAAATCAGTCAATCCTAAAAGAAATCAACCCTGATTGCTCCCTGGAAGGCCAGATCCTGAAGCTGAAGCTCAAATACTTTGGCCACCAAATGAGAAGGGAGCATTCACTGGAGAAGACCCTGATGCTGGGAAAGATTGAAGGTCAAAGAAGAAGGGGACGGCAAAGGATGAGATGGTCAGACAGTGTCATCGATGCAACGAACATGAAATTGAGCAAACTTCAGTGGACAGCGGAAGATAGGAGGGCCTGGCGTAATCTGGTCCATGGGGTCGCGAAGAGTCAGACTCGACTGTGTGACTGAACAACAACTATTAAAAGAGGTGAGGGGGTTGCCCCCTGCCCCAAACACCAGATCATCACTTGCCACGGAGACCAGGAGTTCCTTTTACCTGTAGCCACTAGCCGCCAGTGTTAATCCATGTGTTAATCACTGTTTGGGTGAAGAAGGACTTCCTTTCGTCCATTCTAACTTCTAACCTGACTGCTCAGCAATTTCATGGAGTGCCGCAGAGAGGCTACGGCCTTCCCCCGATGCTGCCTCCTGTCTCTGGGATTCAGAGGCTTAGTGTCTCTAAATGTGGAGGTTCCCCTCAGTCACCATGGCTCGTAGCCGCTGTAGACTTATCCCCTCTTTATACCTCACTGAAGTCCTTCCCCCCACAACCCCCCCCTCCTTAGGCTACATTCCCAGACTCTCCAGGTATTTCCTAACCCAGAGCTGGCAACACTAAGCACAATGCTGGTTGTCCCCCCCCCCCAAGAACATAAGAACATAAGAGAAGCCAATGTTGAATCAGGCCAATGGCCCATCTAGTCCAACACTCTGTCACACAGCGGCCAAAAATACTACGTGCTATCAGGAGGTCCAGCAGTGGGGCCAGGACACTAGCAGCCCTCCCACTGCTGCCCCCTCCAGCACCAAGAACAGAGTGCATCACCTGCCCCAGACTGAGAGTTCCCATCTATACCCTGTGGCTAATAGCCATTGATGGACTTCTGCTCCATATGTTTATCTAATTCCCTCTTGAAACTGTCCATGCTTGCAGCTACCACCACCTCCTGCGGCAGTGAATTCCATATGTTAATCACTCTTTGGGTGAAGAATATTGGTGGCGCTCATGCAAACAGAATAGTCCTGTACAGAATCCTGGAAGTGTATTTTCGTAAGAAGGCTGAGGCCCACAAAACCACGATTCCTTGAGCTCTTGTGGTGTGCCACGACAATCAAGCCAGTCCAAGTATGCCCCATAGCTGCCCTTTCTGCCATCAGCCGGATCGGCAAGAGAAATTCTCCCCTACCCCAAATCTTCCCGAGTCACCAGAATACCCAAGGAACGGGAATGCTGTTTCACACAGTCGTAAAAATACCAGCGAGGTATATATTCAGGTAATTACGCCGATAATTGTTACATCTCAGTACCAGGCAGCACTTAATAATCCTATGACAGAGCCGGTGATGGAAACGGCTAATTGCTTCACCCATTTTTTTTCCTTGTTCCCGTCTTGTAGCAACACGAGAAGGCGGAGTGTGGCAGGGCAGAGTTGGTCGGCCACCAAAATGGGGCTTGTAGGGACATTCCAACTGAATTTGGAGGAGTTTCTCCCAAGGGGAGTGATTTGAGGAACTCTGAAGGAGGCAAAGACAAAGAAGGTTTCCGCAAGGCTGGAATTATTTCTGCAGAAGGGCGGCGCACCTCGCCAGCAATGCTCCCTCTAAGCTATGGAGCCTTGTGAGCTAAGATTCTACTTTGTGAGCGACTGGCATTAAAGTTGTGAGCGAGCTGAAGCACGGACTGGAAGTTCGGTAGTTCAGCAGTTTGAGACCCGAGTGCCGCACAACGGAGTGAGCTCCCATCTCTGGTCCCAGGTCCCGCCAACCTAGCAGTTTGAAAGCAAGAAATTGCAAGTAGATAAACAGGTATTGCTTCTGTGGGAAGGTAACAGTGTTCTGTGCACCTTGGACGTCTAGTCATGCTGGCCACATGACCATGGAAATGTCTTCAGACAGTGCTGGCTCTTCGGCTTGGAAAGGGAGATCAGCACTGCATCCCTAGAGTCAGATTTGACCGGCTTTCGAGCAAGGGAAACCTTTACCTTTGCTTAAGCAGGCCTCGCTTGATTTCATCAGATTTCAGAAGCTAAGCCAGGTCAACTCTGCTTAGTATTTTGGATGGGAGACCACCAAAGAATACCAGGGCCACGATGCAGAGGAATGTAGGGTTGCTACTGCCAGGTCCAGGCTGGGAAACTCCTGGAGATTTGGGGGTGGAGCCTGGGGAGGACAAGGACTTCAGTGGGGTACCAGTGCCACAGAGTCCCCCCTCCAAAGCATCTGTTTTCTCCAGGGGAACTGATCTCTGCAGTCTGGAGAAGAGTTGTCATTCCAGGGGATATCCAGGCCCCACCTGGAGGCTGGCATCCCTAACTGAGGCAGGCAATGGCAAACCATCTCTGAACACCTCTTGCACAGCAACGCTCTGGTATTTTGGGGGAAGCTCTATGGTAACCATAGAGTTTGCCCAAACTACAGAGCGTCACTGTGCAGTGTCCCTGGTGTGATGACGTCACTTCTGTGTGATGTCATCATGTCAGGGACATCACATGTGGTGGCATTGCCCCTCCTTCCTCCCAGAAAGCTGCCTCCCACCTGCTGGCGAGAGCCTAGGACAGAGGTGGCCAAATTTAAGAACACGAGAACATAAGAGAAGCCAGTGTTGGATCAGGCCAATGGCCCATCCAGTCCAACACTTTGTGTCACACAGTGGCCAAAAATACAAGAGGCCTTCAGGAGGTCCAGCAATGGGGCCAGGACACTAGAAGCCCCTCCCACAGTTGACCCCTTTCCCAAGCACCAAGAATACAGAGCATCCCTTGCCCCAGCCTGAGAGTTCCCAGCTATACCCTGTGGCTAATAGCCACTAATGGACCTCTGCTCCATATGTTTATCTAATTCCGTCTTGAAGCCGTCCATGCTTGTAGCTGCCACCACCTCCTGTGGCAGTGAGTTCCATGTGTTAATCACTCTTTGGGTGAAGAAGTAATTGCTTATTGTAGGAGCCACACAGAGTAAATGCTAGATGTTTGAGAACTGCAAGACATGAATCAATATCACACAGGTGTTTTTATTGAAAAACAGACAAATTTGCTTTTTATTGACTTTAAGTGAGACTGCCAAAAATAAAAACAAAAGGGGTAAAAACAGATAGTGATAGTGATATTTATTTATCCAATGATATTTGTAGGCGGGGGGGGGTCTTGAGAAGACATTTAAAGTCAAAGTCTCTTTCTTTCTCTGTTTCTCCCCCACCTCAAGCCTAGGCAGGGAGGGGAATACTGGCTGGGGAAGGGAAGAAGAAGAAGAAGAAGAAGAAGAAGAAGAAGAAGAAGAAGAAGAAGAAGAAGAAGAAGAAGAAGAAGAAGAAGAAGAAGAAGAAGAAGAAGAAGAAGAAGAAGAAGAAGAAGAAGAAGAAGAAGAAGAGGAGATTGGATTTATACCCCGCCCTTCACTTGGAGTCTCAGAGCAGCTTACAAGCTCCTTCCCCTTCCCCTCCCCACAACAGACACCCTGTGAGGTAGGTGGGGCTGAGAGAGCTCTTGACAGAAACTGCTCTCTTTCAGGAACAGCTGTGCCAGAGCTTGTGACTGACCCAAGGTCACATCAGCAGGTGCAAGGGAGGAGTGGGGAATCAAACCTGGTTCTCCCAGATTAGAGTCCGCGCACTTAACCACTACACCAAACTGCCTCCCCTTCGCTTCCCCAGCCGCCCTGCCGGGACCCATGGGAGCACTTTGGCTGCTCCTGGCCTAGGATCTGCGACAACCCTGCCTTGAATGACTCATCATCACAGACCTTTATTGGCATTAAATAATATTACGGAAAGCACGGCCAAAAACAATCGATTCAAAATCGCATATCCCAGAGTAAAACTGCACATTAAAAACGTCAGCGTTAAAAAAACTCTTGCCCTTTTGCTTCCATACAAGGGAGAGGAACTCGGCTACAGATGCCGTGATTTCAGGGGATTTATCAGACAGCAAGAAGTTAAACTTGTGGCCAACCTTCTTTGCAGCAGACCAAAGAGGGCTTGTCAGGTGGTGGCGTGGGAAAGAATAATGGGGGCAGCGAAGAAGGACGTGTCGCGTTGAGTCAGGTTCCCTTACAGAAGCCGGTGCAAACTCTGCCCTTTTAAGCGGGACCCTTGTATCTGCCTGTCAAAACAGCTGAAGGGAATAAATTCAACCTGGCCAACATAGAGACTCTGCGATGAGGAGGGATTGTCAGATTGTGAAGATATTGAGCCTTCGAATATTGTAGAGAGGGAAGGCCAAGAAAACGCGGGGAGCACGCTCCAGAGCTGCCTGCGTTGATTACTTGGATTCAGCAGGAACTTATTAACATAATATGCCACACCTGACAGCACAGCTCATTAGCATATTAGGCCACACCCCCATGTTACCAGAAGTGTGGTCATCCAGCCACACCCACCTTTTGCTTCTTATTCTGTTTACCTTGTTTGTTGTCCAAACCCAGGGCTTTTTTTTGTAGTAGGAACTTCTTTGCATGTTAAGCTGCACACCCCTAATGTAGCCAATCCTAATGAATTTCTGCCGTTGGGTGTGGCCTATTATGCTAATGAGTTCCTGCTGCGCGTGGCCAACTCGGGAGCCAGCCGGAACTCCGTTCCTGTGCGTTCCGCCCCCAAAATAGCCCTGCTTGGACTTCAGTGTCCCAGATCCTCCTTCGTACAATCCGAAAAATGTCCCTTTCTCCTGAATTACCCAGAGAGCCCAGATCGATACCGATTGTGACCATTTTGAGATATAAGGGTCTGACTCCTGATAAAGGCGGGCAGAAAAGGGAGAGCCGGTGCCGAAGCAAGGCTTGCCATAGGCTGGACTTGATGGGAAATCAATGGCGCGACCTCATTTGGAGTACCGTGTACAGTTCTGGCCGCCACACCTTTAAAAGGATATTATAGCATTGGGAAAAGTGCAGAAGAGGGCAACTAGAATGATAACAGGGTTGGAACAGCTTTCCCAGTGAACAAAGTTTAAAGCGCTTGGGGCTCTTTAGCTTGGAGAAACGACAGCTGGGGGGTGACATGGTCAAGGTTTATAAGATTATGCCTGGGATAGAGCAGGTAGAGAAAGTGGTCCTTTTCTCCCTTTCTCACAGTACAAGAACTCGTGGGCACTCCATGAAATTGCAGAGGGGTCGGGTTAGGATGGATAAAAGGAAGGACTTCTTCACCCAAAGGGTGATGAACACAAGGAATTCACTGCCACAGGAGGTGGTGGCAGCTACAAGCATGGACAGTTTCAAATTAGATAAACATCTGGAGCAGAAGTCCATCAGTGGCTATTAGCCACAAGGTATAGATAGGGACTCTGGGGCAAGTGATGCTCTGTATTCTTGGTGCTTGGAGGGGACACTGCTGGACCTCCTGAGGGCACCTGGTATTTTTGGCCACTGTGTGACAGAGTGCTGGACTGGATGGGCCATTGGCACGATCCAACATTGGCTTCTGTTATGTTCTTCTGTCTGGGGCAAGGGGTGCTCTGTATTCTTGGTGCTTGGGGGTGGCAACCGTGGGATGGCTTCTAGTGTCCTGGCCCCACTGCTGGACCTCCTGATGGCCCCTGGTATTTCTGGCCACTGTGTGACACAGAGTGTTGGACTGGATGGGCCACTGGCCTGATCCAACATTGGCTTCTCTTCTGTTCTTCTGTTCTTCTGAAATAATAATTACTCTTTGCTCTCCTGCTGTCCTCCTCTCCCTCTAGAAGTCCCGTCAGTTGTCGAAGGGGTGATGGTGGCTATCACCTCTGGGCCTGATTTGCCTGTCTCTTTTCCTGTGGGGTGTTTTGGGAGTTTCCCACATTGCAGCTGAAGCCTTTTTTAGCTCTGATGGCTCCCGTTGTTGTTGTCTTTTTAAAAGATCAATAACTAGCGAAAAAGTCCCAACAAAGCCCTGGGATATTTTTGTTTTCGCATGCTGAGCAATCTCTGTCCTGCTGCCTTGACAACCAAAGCAGCCTTTCTGTTTCATTTTTGTATTTTAAGAACTAGTGGGAGAAGAGGAGCAGAGCAAGATCAGAAATACAGACGAAAAAGAAGAAATGCACAAAACAAAGCACAAACATTTCCACAAAATAAGCCCTGTTCCCAAGTCATGTTTGGTCTCTGAATGTTCTTTATCTCAGAGCCTGTTAACATTGAAAGGGGCATATTGGAAATACGGTTTATTGTTCTTCAAAATGTTAAGTGGCCGTTAATCACCATTACAGGGTTGGTGAATATTGCCTGTGGAGGGCAATAGTGGGAGGGCTTCTAGTGTCCTGGCCCCACTGCTGGACCTCCTGAGGGCACCTGCTAGTTTTGGCCACTGTGTGACACAGAGTGTTGGACAGGATGGGCCATTGGCCTCATCCAGCATTGGCTTCTCTTATGTTCTTATGTCTGGGATAGTGATGCTCTGTATTCTTGGTGCTTGGGGGGGGGCAACAGTGGGAGGGCTTCTAGTGTCCTGGTCCCACTGCTGGACCTCCTGAAGGCACGTGGTATTCTTGGCCACTGTATGACTCAGAGTGTTGGACTGGATGGGTTGTTGGCCTGATCCAACATTGGCTTCTCTTATGTTCTTATGTCTGGGGCAAGTGAGGCTCTGTATTCTTGGTGCTTGCGGCAGGGGGGGGGGTTAACAGTGGGAGGGCTCCTAGTGTTCTGGCCCCACTGCTGGATCTCCTGATGGCACCTGGTATTTTTGGCCACTGTGTGACACAGAGTGTTGGATTGGGTGGGCTGTTGGCCTGATCCAGCATTGGGTTCTTATGTTCTTATGTTCCCTGCACTGCTAGTTAAGCAGACCTGCCTGAGGTGGAACTTCAGATCGTAGTAGAAGAAGGCAGCCCTTGGAAACAAGAAGAGGTCCTGGCGTCACCAACGGCAGCTGGGCTGTGCCGCCGGAGGGATGGTGTGGGGGGCTTCCCCATGGTCCCAGCTGGCCTCAAAACCTGGGCAGTGAGTTCAAATAACATCTCATAGGAATCTACCCTTTTGGGGTTCAAATGACTCATCTCCTGGGCTGTGGTTTTTGCTCTCTTCGCGGGGCAGGGGACGGCAGCCTGAGAATGCGGTTAGTAGCAACATACAAAATGCACTTTGGGAGGGAAGGACTGAAAGACGCTTGAGTAGTCAGAACCGGGACTGCCCTGTATGTGAGCAGCAAACTTGCCCTGGTTGGGAGACTTGCTACACTGAATCTCAAAACTCCCACGAGTGAGGGAACCTCAAACCTCCTTTTTGGGTTACCAACTTCCAGCTGGTGGCTGGAGATTGCCCAGAATTACAACTGATCTCCAGGCTGTTGGGGTGGGGGGAGACAGTGGGAGGGCTTCTGGAGTTCTGGCCCAGCTGGAGGGACCTCCTGATGGCACCTGGGTTTTGGCCACTGTGTGACACAGAGTGCTGGACTGTATGGGCCACTGGCCTGATTCAACATGGCTTCTGTTATGTTCTTAAGAGCAGAGGTCCACGGGTGGCTATTAGCCACAAGGTATAAATGGAACACCCTGTCTGGGGCAAGGGATGCTCTGTCTTCTTGGTGCTTGCGGGGCCCCACAGTGGGAAGGCTTCTGGAGTTCTGGCCCCACTGGTGGATCTCCTGATGGCCCCTGGGTTTTGGCCACTGTGTGACACAGAGTGTTGGACTGGATGGGCCATTGGCCTGATCCAACATGGCTTCTCTTATGTTCTTATGTCTGGGGCAGTGATGTTCTGTATTCATGGTTCTTGGGGGGCAACAGTGGGAGGGCTTCTGTAGTGCTGTGGCACCTGGGTTTTGGCCACTGTGTGACACAAGGTATAGATGGAACACCCTGTCTGGGGCAAGTGATGCTCTGTCTTCTTAGTGCTTGGGTTAGGGTTTGGGGGGGGCACAGTGGGAGGCCTTCTGGAGTTCTGGCCCTGCTGGTGGACCTCAATGCTCCCTCTAAGCTGTCGAGTCTTGTGAGTAAAAATTCTACTTTGTGAGCTACTGGCATTAAAGTTGTGAGCGAGCCATTTGAGTTTGCTCTGGATCCATCCTTCCTGAGCTAAGACTGAAATGTGTGAGCCGGAGGTTAAGAAACTGTGAGCTGACTCACACTAACTCAGCTTAGAGGGAACACTGCTCCTGAGGGCACCTGGTATTTCTGGCCACTGTGTGACACAGAGTGTTGGACTGGATGGGCCGTTGGCCTGAACCAACATTGGCTTCTCTTATGTTCTTAAATCCTTAAGGTATAGATAAGAACTCTTGGCCTGGGGCAAGGGATGCTCTGTCTTCTTGGTGCTTGGGAGGGGGAGGGCTTCTAGTGTCCTGGCCCCACTGCTGGACCTCCTGAGGGCACCTGGTATTTTTGGCCACTGTGTGACACAGAGTGTTGGACTGGATGGGCTGTTGGCCTGATCCAGCATTGGCTTCTCTCATGTTCTTATGTCTGGAGCAAGGGATGCTCTGGATTCTTGGTGCTTGGGGGGGCAACAGTGGGAGGGCTTCCAGTGTCCCCTGGCCCCACTCCTAGACCTCCTGATGGCCCCTGGTATTTTTGGCCACTGTGTGATACAGAGTGTTGGACTGGAGGGGCCACTGGCCTGATCCAACATTGGCTTCTCTCTTATGTTCTTATGTCTGGGGCAGTGATGCTCTGTATTCATGGTTCTTAGGGGGCAACAGTGGGAGGGCTTCTGTAGTTCTGTCCCCACTGGTGGACCTCCTGATGGCCCCTGTGTTTTGGCCACTGTGTGACTCAGAGTGTTGGACTAGATAGGCCACTGGCCTATACCAACATGGCTTCTCTTATGCTCTTATGTCTGGGGCAGCAAGGCTCTGTCTTCTTGGTGCTTGGGGGGCAAGAGTGGGAGGGCTTCTGGAGTTCTGGTCCCACTGGTGGACTTCCTGGTGGCACCTGGGTTTTGGACACTGTGTGACACAAGGTATAGATGGAACTCTCAGTCTGAGGCAAGTGATGCTCTGTCTTCTTGGTGCTGGGGGGGCACAGTGGGGGGCTTCTGGAGTTCTGGCCCCACTGGTGGACCTCAATGCTCCCTCTAAGCTGTCGAGTCTTGTGAGTAAAAATTCTACTTTGTGAGCTACTGGCATTAAAGTTGTGAGCCAGCGATTTGACCATTGCATTAATTAGTTTGCTCTGGATCCATCCTTCCTAAGCTAAGACTGAAATGTGTGAGCCGGAGGTTAAGAAACTGTGAGCTGACTCACACTAACTCAGCTTGGAGGGAACACTGCTCCTGGTGGCACCTGGTATTTCTGGCCACTGTGTGACACAGAGTGTTGGACTGGATGGACAGTTGGCCTGACCCAACATTGGCTTCTCTTATGTTCTTAAATCCTTAAGGTATAGATAAGAACTCTCAGCCTGGGGCAAGGGATGCTCTGTCTTCTTGGTGCTTGGGAGGGAGAGGACTTCTAGTGTCCTGGCCCCACTGCTGGACCTCCTGAGGGCACCTGGTATTTTTGGCCACTGTGTGACACAGAATGTTGGACTGGATGGGCTGTTGGCCTCATCCAGCATTGGCTTCTCTCATGTTCTTATGTCTAGGGCAAGGGATGCTCTGTATTCTTGGTGCTTGGGGGGCAACAGTGGGAGGACTTCTAGTGTCCTGGCCCCACTGCTGGACCTCCTGAGTGCTGGACTGGAGGGGCCACTGGCCTGATCCAACATTGGCTTCTCTCTTATGTTCTTATGTTCCCTGAGCTGCTAGTTAAGCAGACCTGCCTGGGGTGTAACGTCAAATTGTAGCGTTTCGCTTCTTCAGAGAGCTGGTACTCTTTTAGCTGTGGACCTGAAAAAATATTTCTGTGTCACATCCACTAGATTACAACAGATTTACTACATTTCCAGTTGTCAGCACATACATACTCACTGAAATAAAGTTTCAACAATTCTCCCTTGACTAGTTTTCCATTCGCTCCACTGACAGATTCTCTTTCTGCCGATTAGGCTCCTATAGTAGTGATGGTGGTTAAGGCAGCCGTGTACAGCTGCTGCTCATACAAGACGTAGAACCTTTCCTCTCCTGTAGCTTTTCTATACAAAGGATTTGTGGACTTCATTCGAGTTTTCCCTTTGTATCAGGGACTTTGTGTTCCTAGCTCTTTTAAGAATACATAAGGATCTGTTGAACTTTAACAAAGATTTAAAACTGTTTGAATTGTTTCGTACAATATGATCTTTCTGCTTTTTGTTCGTGATTTATTCACGGAGTGTCTTTATATTGATACGAGCTCCTCCCGTGAGCTCTCATTTTGATATACAACCACCTGGAGGAGGAGGAGGAGGAGGAGGAGGAGGAGACGACTGGATTTATACCCAGCCCTTCACTACCCAAAGGAGTCTCAGAGTGGCTTACAAACTCCTTTCCCTTCCCCTCCCCACAACAGACACCCTGTGAGGTAGAAGAAGAAGAAGAGATTGGATTTATACCCCGCCCTTCACTACCCAAAGGAGTCTCAGAGCGGCTTACAAACTCCTTTCCCTTCCCCTCCCCACAACAGACACCCTGTGAGGTAGAAGAAGAAGAAGAAGAGATTGGATTTATACCCCGCCCTTCACTACCCAAAGGAGTCTCACAGTGGCTTACAAACTCCTTTCCCTTCCCCTCCCCACAACAGACACCCTGTGAGGTAGAAGAAGAAGAAGAGATGGGATTTATACCCCGCCCTTCACTACCCAAAGGAGTCTCAGAGCAGCTCACAATCTCCTTTCCCTTCCCCTCCCCACAACAGACTCCCTGTGAGGTAGAAGAAGAAGAAGAGATTGGATTTATACCCTGCCCTTCACTACCCGAAGGAGTCTCAGAGCGGCTGACAAACTCCTTTCCCTTCCCCTCCCCACAACAGACACCCTGTGAGGTAGAAGAAGAAGAAGAGATTGGATTTATACCCCGCCCTTCACTACTCGAAGGAGTCTCAGAGCGGCTGACAAACTCCTTTCCCTTCCCCTACCCACAACAGACACCCTGTGAGGTAGGTGGGGCTGAGAGAGCTCTTGACAGAAACTGCTCTTTTGCAAGAACAGCTCTGACAGAACTCTGGCTTGCCCAAGGTCATCCAGCCAGATGCAAGTGGAGGAGCGGGGAATCAAACCCGGTTCTCCCAGATTAGAGTCCGCGGACTTCACCACTACACCAAACTGGCACTTGGAGGTTGGCAGCCCTATCTTCGAGGATGGCAACCGGCAGGGCATTCCAGTTTTATAAGACCAATGGCTGATTCGGAGAGTGCCGAGGGTCACCTCGCCCCAACAAACGTGTCACCGAGATGCTGGCTGGGACTTTTCGTTTCTTTCTCTGACTCATTTCCCTCTCATACTTCCATCCTTTCAAAAAGGCCCTCGGGGCCGCCTAGCTAGACAAGATACCGCCTGGCTCTCTCTTGTTATCTTATCTGCTTGATATATTGGCAGTGGAAGTGTCTGACGGGATGGAGACATAAGAACATAAGAACATAAGAACATAAGAGAAGCCAATGTTGAATCAGGCCAATGGCCCATCTAGTCCAACACTCTGTCACACAGCGGCCAAAATATACCAGGTGCCATCAGGAGGTCCAGCAGTGGGGCCAGGACACCAGAAGCCCTACCACTGCTGCCCCCTCCGGCAACAAGAATAGAGGGCATCACCTGCCCCAGACTGAGAGTTCCCATCTATACCCTGTGGCTAATAGCCACTGGTGGACTTCTGCTCCATATGTTTATCTAATTTCCTCTTGAAACTGTCCATGCTTGCAGCTGCCACGACCTCCTGTGGCAGTGAATTCCATATGTTAATCACTCTTTGGGTGAAGAAGTATTTCCTTTTATCTGTTCTAACCCGACTGCTCAGCAATTTCATGGAGTGCCCACAAGGAGTTCTTGTATTGTGAGAAAGGGAGAAAAGTACTTCTTTCTCAACCTGCTCAATCCCATTCATAATCTTATAAACCTCGATCATGTCACCTCTCAGCCATCGTTTCTCCAAGCTAAAGAGCCCCAAGCATTTTAACCTTTCTTCATAGGGAAGGTGTTCCAACCCTTTTATAAAGACAAACACCGTAATATCATCTTGATTTCAGTAAGGTCCTTGATAAGGTTCCCACAGAATATTCTTGTTGGCAAATTGGTAAAATGCAGTTTGGATCCTATGACTGCTAGGTGGATCGGTAACTGGTTGACAGATCGCACCCAAAGAGGGCTTGTGGATGATTTTCTCATCCTCTTGGAGAGGAGAGACAAGCGGACTGCTTCAGGGATCCGTCCTGGGACCAGTGCTCCCTCTAAGCCTTGTGAGCAAAAATTCTGCTTTGTGAGCGACTGGCATTAAAGCCGTGAGCCAGCGGTTTGGCTCCTGCATAAATTAGTTTGCTCTGGAGCCCTCCTTCCTGAGCCGAGACATAAATGTGTGAGCCGGAGGCTAAAAAAATGTGAGCTGTTTTGTTCAACATCTTTATCAGTGATTTGGATGACGAAATAGAGGGAGTGCTTATTAAATTTGGAGATGATATTAAATTGGGAGGGGTCGTTCCGTTCTGTTCTGCTATGGCCAGGCCTCACCTGGAGTCCCGTGTCCAGTTTTGGGCACCACATTTTCGGAAGGATGTTGACAAACTCGAGCGGGTCCAGAGGAGGGCGACCAGGATGGTGAGAGGGTTGGAGTCCAAGTCTTATGAGGAAAGGCTGAGGGAGTTGGGTCTGTTTAACCTGGGAAAGAGAAGGCTTAGAGGGGACATGATGGCAGTCTTCAAGTATTTGAAGGGCTGTCATGTAGAAGATGGAGCAGATCTATTCTCTCTTGCTCCGGATTGCAAGACTAGATCTAATGGGTGGAAATTACAAGGGAGTCGTTACCGGCTTAATATCAGGAGAAACCTCCTGACTGTCAGAGTGGTTGAGCAGTGGAACAGACTGCCTCGGGAGGTGGTGGATGCTCCTTCGCTGGACGTTTTCAAGAGGAGACTGGACAACCATCTTTTGGGTATGTTGTAGGTATGTAGGGGTTTCGGCTGTGTTCCTGCAGAGTGCAGGGGTTGGACTAGATGGCCTGCAAGGTCCCTTCCAACTCTAACATTCTATGATTCTATGATTCTATGGAGCAGATCTATTCTCTCTTGCTCCAGGTTGCAGGACTAGATCTAATGGGTGGAAATGACAAGGGAGTCGTTACCAGCTAAATACCAGGAGAAACTTCCTAACTGTAAGAGTGCTTGAGCAGTGGAACAGACTGCCTCGGGGTGTGTGTGTGTGTGGATGCTCCTTCCTTGGACGTTTTCAAGCGGAGGCTGGACGACCATCTTTTGGGTATGTTGTAGAAGCATAGAATGTTAGAGTTGGAAGGGAATGTGCAGGTCATCTAGTCCAACCCCCTGCACTCTGCAGGAGCACAGCCAAAAGATAGCCCAACATACCTACAACAACCTACAACCTTCCCTGCAATCATTTATTCGCAATAGCTCTCTCCTTGTGACGACTTTACTATTTTACAGAGGGGAAACTGAGGCAGGGACCGAATGGGAGGGCCAGAAATATCAGGCAAGATGGTGGCTGAGTCTAATCTTGAACCCATGCCACCGAGCACTAGACCGTAGTTGTTTGGCGGTGTGGGTCAGAAGCAGTGTTCCCTCTAAGCTGAGTTAGCGTGAGCTAGCTCACAGTTTTTTAGCCTCCAGCTCACACATTTTTTGTCTTTTCTCAGGAAGGACAGCTCCAGAGCAGACTAATTTATGCAGCGGCCAAATCGCTCGTCTCACAACTTTAATGCCAGTCGCTCACCAAGTAGAATTTTTGGTCACAACACTCCACAATTTAGAGGGAGCATTGGTCAGAAGGCAGCGGCGCAGAAAGACACCCAAAACACATTTCAGTGCTCCCTGAAAGAGACTCTGCCCCTCCGCTCCAAATTCTTAGATTGTCCAGCCCCCACCGCCCACCCCAAGTGGAAGGTTCACCTTGGTCCTTGTTTCCCCCACACCCAGTTTCCTCTGGTTGCTCCAACTATTTCAGAGAGCGCAGAACGGATTAAGATTCCATAACAGTCTCAAGAATGCGGAGCATCCCTTCCAGTGCTGGAGTGCCTGGCGTGATCGGGAGGCCCGAGATGTTTCACAGTTGATCCTTCATCTGAGCCGCGCAGCACCGGGACTTGGCCTCGGAACCGGGTTCCAATCTCAGGGCTCCGGTCCAGAATGTGGAGTTATTCCTGTGTCCGTCCCCCGTCCCCCCGACGTGTCGATGAATCTGCCTTTTGCCGTCAGCCCACCTAGACTGTCTTCTGGCCAGGGCTGCTTCTGCAGCAAAGCACCCCGAATGAGTGCTTTGGGGCAGACCAAGGCGGAGGGTGCCACAGGAAGGGGGTGCCACAGGAAGAGGGTGCCACATCCCTGCTGCAACGCTCCGAGCTAGCATTGTTACGAGGAATGGGAGTTCTTTTTCCATAATCCACCTTTTAAATGATAGAGCCATTATCATAGAATCATCGAGTTGGAAGGGACCTCCAGGGTCGCACCGTGCAGGAAATTCACAAATACCTCCCCCCCACCCCACCCGGCACACACACCTGGTAACCAGTGTTCCCTCTAAGCTAAGTGAGTGTGAGCTAGCTCACAGTTTTCTTAGCCTCCGGCTCACACATTTTTGGCTCAGCTCCGGAAGGGATGTCTCCAGAGCAAACTAATCTACGCAGCAGCCAAATGGCTCGCTCACAGCTTTAATGCCAGCAGCTCACAAAGTAGAATTCTTGCTCACAAGACTCCATAGTTTAGAGGGAGCATTGACTGGAACCCCCCCCCCTTGCGTGCCCAGAAGTTAACAAAAACTCTCCGGGATCCCCGGCCAAACTAGCCTGGAGCAGTGTTCCTTCTAAGCTGAGTTAGTGTGAGCCAGCTCACAGTTTTTTAGCCTCCGGCTCACACATTTTCCCCTTAGCTCAGGGAAGGGAGGGCTCCAGAGCAAACTAATTTATGCAGCAGCCAAACTGCTTGCTCATAACTTTAATGCTAGTAGCTTTCAGTGTAGAGTTTTTGCTCACAAGAGCCCACAGCTTAGAGGGAACGTAGGCCTGGAGAAAATTGTTTCCCGACCCCAAAGTGGCGATCAGCATTTCCCTGGGTGTGTGAGAAAGGGCCACAGGAACTAAGCCCTGAGGCAGCCCTTCCTGCCTTCTCTTCTCATGACCTGCCTAAGTTCACAGGATCAGCATTGCTGTCTGAGAGCCATCTAGCCTCTGTCTGAAAACCTCCAAAGAAGGAGCGTCTATCACCACCTTCCGAGGAAGCCTGCTGAGGAACTCCTCTAACTAATTCCTCTTCTTCTCTTTTTCTCTTTTAGAAGAGGAATTCCTCTTTAATTCCTCCTTGATCTCTCTTTGTGACTTTCCGTTGCACCCCCGAGTGCCATTTTGTTTAGGAATATTTTTTACAAATATTACATACATGGTAAGGCTCACCATATTTTGAAAAGCAAAAACAGAGAGGGACATATTTCCTGACTGACTCCTTCAAACAAGGGGTCGCCACGACAAATCTCCTTTTAAGTACCCCTCCTATTTAAGCCGTGATCGTTGCTCCGGAATATTCCTAACCTCCCGCCAGTGTTCCCACTAAGCTGAGTTAGTGTGAGCCAGCTCACAGTTCCTTAGCCTCCGGCTCACACATTTTTGTCTCGGCTCGGGAAGGGGTGGCTCCAGAGCAAACTGATTTCTGCAGCGGCCAAATCGCTCGCTCACAACTTTAATGCCAGGAGCTCACCAAGGAGAATTGTTGCTCACAGGACTCCGCAGCTTAGAGGGAACATTGCCTTCCACCCCAAAAGAGGACATATTTATTTTTTTTTAAAAAAAGAGCCCGAAAAAGGATGGATGCCAGAAAAAGAGAAGAGGATGTGTCCTCTGGAAAGGGGACATCTGGTAACCCTATCCAATGAGCTTAGCTATTCAGTGAGCTTAGGGAGGTATATACGGCTGTTCTATCCACATTTTATCCACCTAGATAGCATAATAAATAGTAGAGACATTACCCTGCCAACAAAAGTCCACATGGTCAAAGCAATGGTATTCCCAGTAGTAGTACTGTACGGCTGCGAGAGTTGGACTATAAGGAAGGCCGAGCACCAAAGAATAGATTCTTTCGAACTATGGTGCTGGAGAAGACTCTTGAGAGTCCCTTGGACTGCAAGGAGATCGAATCAGTCAATCCTAAAAGAAATCAACCCTGACTGTTCCCTGGAAGGCCAGATCCTGAAGCCGGAGCTCAAATCCTTTGGCCGCCTCCAAATGAGAAGGGAGCATTCACTGGAGAAGACCCTGATGCTGGGAAAGACTGAAGGTCGAAGAAGAAGGGGACGGCAAAGGATGAGGTGCATAGACAGTGTTATTGACAGGGCTCTTTTTGTGGAAAAAGCCCAACAGGAACTCACTAGCATAATAGGCCACACCCAACAGCAGAACCTCATTAGCACATTAGGCCACACCCCTGACAACACAGCTCGTTAGCATATTAGACTCTCAGTCTGGGGCAGGTGATGCCCTCTATTCTTGGTGCTGGAGGGGGCAGCAGTGGGAGGGCTTCTGGTGTCCTGGCCCCACTGCTGGACCTCCTGATGGCACCTGGTATATTTTGGCCGCTGTGTGACAGAGTGTTGGACTAGATGGGCCATTGGCCTGATTCAACATTGGCTTCTCTTATGTTCTTATGTAGACCACGCCCCATGTTACCAGAAGTGTGGTCATCCAGCCACACCCTCCTTTTGCTTCTTATTCTGTTGTCCAAACCCAGGGCTTTTTTAATAGCAGGAACTCCTTTGCATGTTAGGCCACACAGCCCTAATGTAGCCAATCCTAATGATTTCCTGCTGTGGAGTGTGGCCTGTTATGCTAATGAGTTCTTGCTGGGCATGGCCAACTCGGGAGCCAGCCGGAACTCCGTTCCTGTGCGTTCCTGCCAAAAACATCCCTGGTTATCAATGCAACAAACATGAAATTGAGCAAACTCCAGAGGACGGTGGAAGACAGGAGGGCTGGCGCGATGTGGTCCATGGGGTCGCGAAGAGTCGGACCCGACTGCACAACTGAACAACAACGGTGATCTTCAGAAAACTCTGTGAGGCAGATTAGCTGGAGAGTGACTGGTCCCAGGTTACCCAGCTACTTTATGACTAAGCAAGGATGCGAACCCTAAAAAGAGGATGTCTGGTGGCAACCCTACGGGTGGTGCTCGAGCAGGAGTGAAGGGACATGGCCTGCCCCTCGGCAGCCACAGCGTGAGATTCTGAAACGTCCCTGCCCTTCCTGTCTTCATATTTCTCTTTCACTTGCAAGGGCACTGACTGATCGATTGATTTTACTGCATCGGTAGTCCGCCTTCCTTACGGGGTTCTCAAAGGGGGGCAACGCAATAAATTGATAGCAGTCTCTACGAAGAGACATCTGATCCAAAGGTTCCCAACCGTTTCAGTACGGCGACCCGCAAGTACAAGTTTGCTCGGCATGGTGGCCCATCTGGGGCCAGCCGCAGGTCTTTGGGCACCCGCGGTGACCTCCGCCCTTGTTGCCCATCCAGTCCAGCGCCGCATTTTCTACAGTGACAAACCAGAAGTCGTTGAGCACCCTACAAATGCCCCCAAGCATTTCCCCCTCTGTCCAGCTACTACTGTGAGGTTACTCGTTGCCAGACAATTTGTCCTCCTTATTGTTGCAAAGGGAGGTGGAATGGTGAGAGTGTGAGACATTGGCAAGGAAGATGTGCAGAGAAATGACGGTGTGAAGGGTGGGAGTGGCCATTCGGGGGGAAGGAGGAGGAGGAGGAGGAGGAGGTGTAGGAGAGACTGGGTTTATACCCCACCCTTCACTTGGAGACTCAGAACGGCTTACAATCTCCCTCCCCCTCCCCATGACAGCCACCCTGTGAGGGAGATGGGGCTGAGAGAGCTCTCTCGAGAACTGCTCCTGAGAAAACAGCTCTGAGAGAACTTGTGACTGACCCAAGGTCACCCAGCTGGCTTCATGTGGAGGAGTGGAGGAATCAAACCTGGTTCTCCCAGATTAGAGTCCACGCTCCTAACCACTACACCAAACATGGGCTGGCCCAGCCATGACCCATTTTTGGGTCCTGACCCATAGGTTAGACGACACTGATCTAATAAACCTGGAGTCGGCAACCCGGCGTAGTGCTGATGGGTGGGGTGACAGATCACCAGTGGCACAGTGTGTGTGTGGCTAGCGGGCTGAGGCAGCCCCCTCAAAGAAACTGCGGTTGGGGCAGAACAGGGCTAGCAACTGTGGTGGAAGGAGCGTGCCGTCTGCGGATCTGTTTTCTTCAGGGGAAGTGATTCCTACACAGCCTGGAGATCTCAGCATCTCACTTGACCCAAGAAGGCCACGGTGCCTCTCTTCGCTTCTGGCCTGCACTGCCGGAGCTGTCTCCCTCTGCTCAATGTAGAATCATAGAATCATAAAAATGTTAGAGTTGGGAGGGCCCTTGCAGGTCATCTAGTCCAGCCCCCTGCCCTCTGCAGGAGCGAAGCCAAGAGATTGAAGGACAGAGCTTCAGCCGAGTGGCTTTCATTCCACTTCCTCAGGACGGAGACGGAGACCTCAGAACAGGAGACTGCGCAGCACTTCCCTACATTGCAAGGGGAGAACGGCTTTCCTCTGGTCATCCCAGCAAATGCCGGGTCTGCTGCTTTATCCATTGGTTGCCCGGCCAATTGAAATATTGGAATGTTTGGGCCAAAGTACCAAAATGTTTGAGGAAGAGGAGGAGGAAGAGGCATCTTGGTGACGTCACAAGGGAAAAGCCAATCAGCTTCATGAAGCAGCCGGTGGGGTGTGTCCTGGCAGTCCCTAATCAGAGACCGAGGAGTCTCAGTTTTGCAACAACTTCCCAAGGGCATGTCACCGGCAGGCAGAGTTCCCTCGAAGGTGAGCTAGTATAAGCTAGGTAACAGTTTTTTAGCCTCCGGCTCTCAGATTTTTGTCTTAGCTCAGGAAGGCTGGCTCCAGAGCAAACCGATTTATGCAACAGCCAAATCACATGCTCACGACTTTAATGCCAGTAGCTCACAAAGTAGAATTTTTGCTCACACAACCCCATAACTTAGAGGGAACATTGCAGCAGCAGGGTGTCCCTAGGCCTGTCACCTCTGGCTGGCAGCCCCCGAGGAGGATGTTGGCAGTGGGGAGAAGCACACCGGATGTCATGCCGGCTTCTGATGTCACTTCCAGTGAAAACCAGAAGTGACGTCATGATGCGGTGGGAGACACTCTAGGCATCGGCCAAAACTCTATTGTTAAACCATGGGGTTTGGTGGGTTGGTGCCTAGAGTGTTCCTTACGACATCGCATGCCAGTGCAGTGCCATCGCACAGCCTTCGTTTCCCCCCATTCTTCTCCCCCTGGCTTTTGAGACACCAGCAGGAGGTGGGAAGAAACACTAGGCCAGGGGTGCCAAAAATGTGGCCCGGGGGCCAGGTGAGGCCTCCACAGGGCTTCTATCAGGCCCGCAGTGGAACTGGCTGTCTTTTGCTTCTTCTTCCAGTTCTGCTGCTGCTGCGTCATCATAGGTTTACACCTTACAGATACACACCTGAACAGCATAGAAGAAGAAGAAGAGATTGGATTTATACCCCGCCCTTCACTTTTGAGTCTCAGAGCGGCTTATAATCTCCTTTCCCTTCCCCTCCGCACAACAGACACCCCTGTGAGGTAGAAGAAGAAGAGATTGGATTTATACCCCACCCTTCACTACCTGAAGGAGTCTCAGAGCGGCTTACAAACTCCTTTCCCTTCCCCTCCCCACAACAGACACCCCTGTGAGGTAGAAGAAGAAGAAGAAGAAGAGATTGGATTTATACCCCGCCCTTCACTTTTGAGTCTCAGAGCGGCTTACAAACTCCTTTCCCTTCCCCTCCCCACAACAGACACCCCTGTGAGGCAGAAGAAGAAGAAGAAGAAGAGATTGGATTTATACCCCACCCTTCACTTTTGAGTCTCAGAGCGGCTTACAAACTCCTTTCCCTTCCGCTCCCCACAACAGACACCCTGTGAGGTAGGTGAGGCTGAGAGAACTCTAACACAAACTGCTCTTTCAGGAACAGCTGTGACAGAGCTTGTGACTGACCCAAGGTCACATCAGCAGGTGCAAGTGGAGGAGTGGGGGAATCAAACCCGGTTCTCCCAGATTAGAGTCTGCGCACTTAACCACTACGCCAAACTGGCTCAGGATTGGAGCAGCACAGACATTTCAATGCAAACTAACTCAGGTTTGCAGCATCACAGACATTTCGATGCAATCATTCAGAGCAGGAGGTATCAGTTATCAGACACTGTTAAATAAACAAAATATCGCAAGAGTGCTCATGTTTTACGCATGTTTTTATTTTAAGTTAAAAAAAAACCCTTTGTGTTTGTGCCCTTTATAAAGTTTATATCTCCACTGCCTGGCATTCCATTTTATGACACACACATGGCCCGGCCCAGCAAGGACTCATTTATGTCAGATCCAGCCCTCAGAACAGGTGAGTTCTACACCTCTGCCTACGATGTCTCCTGGATGTCCCAGGGCCCCGTCTTCTGCCTCAGGTTGCTGCAGGTGAGGGAGAGTCGGATGACTCCTCATCCCCGGAGAATCTTTCAGCAGCAGTGGCTTTTGTCCAGTACGCCCCGGGCTCAGCTCCAATGTGGATGGGGCGCACAGTGCGATGTCCTACCACCCATTGACCTGGGGTGGTACTACAATGTCTCTAGACCTTGGTGTGGGAGAGAGCCACCTTCTTGGGATCCATCCAAGGTCAGGTGGCACCTGGCAAACCTGGCCCGCAAACCAGAGGAGGGCAGACACTGCCTCGAAGGTGGGAAAGGACGAAACAGTCAAAATTCTGCTTGCTTCTCTTCAGGCCCCAATGGGGTAGTCGAAACCCATGAACTCACCTGGAGCTGCTGTCTGAGCCGCTGGAGAAACCAGTTCCCAACAACAGTCATTCAGGAGAATTAAAGTTTATTGAGACATTGATAGGATCCAGACTTTTAATGATTCTTTGTTAGGACTGAAGCCAAGTGTGCGAAGCCAGCGATGATACTGAAATCAAACAGCTGTCAACCTGGCCTGGTTAATGGCCCTGGGCCAATCGGACCTAAGCTAAAAACCTGCCTGAATAACGGCCTGTAATCCTCAGGAGAAAGATACCAGGGACAGTTAGGTCTCAAGGTTACATGGCTGAGTCAAGACAGATAACAGCATAGTGCCCAGAAACAAAAGTATATATTCTTATACTCAGCCTCCCCACATCTCCATGGCAACCAAGCCCAAGCAGGGGAGCAGTTGACTGCTGCTTTATACTGAATCAAACCCTTGGTCCACCAAGGTCAGTATTGCCTACTGTGACTGGCAGCTGTCTCCAAGGTCTCAGGCAGAGAGAGGTCTTTCACATCACCTGCTACCTGGTCCTTTTAACTGGAGATGCCGGAGATTGAACTTGGGACCTTCTGCAGGCCAAGAAGATTCTCTACCACTGAGCCACAGCCCCTTCCAAAACCAATCTTGTGTATTCAGACTGGTAGTGGTCACCCATGGTCTCAGGCAAAGGCCTTTCTCATCACCTGCTGCCTGGTCCTTTTAACTGGAGATGCCAGGGATCGAACCTGGGACCTTCTGTAGGCCAAGCAGGGGCCCAACTACTGAGCCATGGCTCCTCATCCAAAAACATATACATGAAGCTGCCTTATGCTAAATCAAACCATTGGTCCATCAAGGTCAGGACTGTCTCCTCAGACTGGCAGCAGCTTCTAGTGTCCTGGCCCCACTGCTGGACCTCCTGATGGCACCTGTTATTTTTGGCCACTGTGTGACACAGAGTCTCAGGCAGAGAGAGGTCTTTTGCATCATCTCCCACCTGGTCCTTTTAACTGGAGATCCTGGGGATTGAACCTGGGACCTTCTGCATGCCAAGCAGAGGCTCTTCCACTGAGCCACAGCCCCTCTTTACAGCTCTCCAGGGTCTCAGGTGGAGGTCTTTCCCATTACCTCCTGCCTGGTCCTTTTAACTGGAGATGCTGGGGATTGAACCTGGGCCCTTCTGCATGCCAAGCAGAGGCTCTTCCACTGAGCCACGGCCCCTCTTTACAGCTCTCCAGGGTCTCAGGTTGAGGTCTTTCCCGTCACCTCCTGCCTGGTCCTTTTCAACTGGAGATCCTGGGGATTGAACCTGGGACCTTCTGCATGCCAAGCAGAGGCTCTTCCACTGAGCCACGGCCCTTCTTTACAGCTCTCCAGGGTCTCAGGCTGAGGTCTTTCCCATCACCTCCTGCCTGGTCCTTTTAACTGGAGATGCTGGGGATTGAACCTGGGACCTTCTGTATGCCAAGCAGAGGCTCTTCCACTGAGCCACAGCCCCTCTTTACAGCTCTCCAGGGTCTCAGGCGGAGGTCTTTCCCATCACCTCCTGCCTGGTCCTTTTAACTGGAGATGCCAGGGACTGAACCTGGGACCTCCTGCATGCCAAGCAGAGGCTCTACTAACTGAGCCACAGCCCCTCTTTACAGCTCTCCAGGGTCTCAGTCTGAGATCTTTCCCATCACCTCCTACCTGGTCCCTTTTAACTGGAGATGCTGCCGGGGATTGAACCTGGGACCTTCTGCATGCCAGGCAGAGGCTCTGCCCCCGAGCCACAGCCCTTTCCCAAGAGCTCGAGTTCTGTGTCCCCTTTTGGGGTCCACCAGGGAAAGCTGTACCGCCTTTGCCCACCCCAGTGACAGTCAGGCAAAGCCATGGTGCCTTCTCAAGAGGAGGTTAGTTTGGAAACATACAGAAATGGCCTCCTGGATTTCGAGCTTCCTTGCAAGCCCCTTCTTCTTACGAGTAAATTCTTGGCAAGAGCGCAGCTGCTATGCAAGGTTGACAGGCTTTGGCCAGGGTATCTGGGATCCGAAATTTGAATTCCAGGATATCTAGTTAGCTTAAATCGGGACTTAGGCTGCTAAAGCATCCACTTTGGCCGTTCTCCCTCCGTATTATGTTCGCAGCGAGAAAATGTGCTTGCAAGACAGAAGGGAGATTTAGTAATAATGACCCGCAGAAGCGTAAATATTCTTCAGAAGAGGAGCCCTGCTGGATCAGACCCAGGGTCCATTTAGTTCAACATCCTCTTCCTAACAGCTGCCGGGCAGAGGCATCCAAAAAAAGTCCACAAGCAGGGCACAAAGTTGGGGGGGCTTTCCATGACTTGCCCTTACCATCAGCTGTACCCAGATATACTGCCCTTTGCTGTGGAAGCTCTAGCTAAGAGCCATGGTGCATCATGCTGCAATTACAGCAAAACTTCTTGGGAGTCCTTTCATCAGATTAAAGAGAATTTATTTTTGCTTTTCTCAAGGACAGCACATGAATCTGCTTTATCAGACCCTCAGATTTCCGAGGTCAGTATTTTCTGCTTAGACTAGCAGCAGCTCTCCAGGGTCTCAGACGGAGGTCTTTCCCATCACCTCCTGCCTGGTCCTTTTTAACTGGAGATGCTGGGGATTGAACCTGGGACCTCCTGCATGCCAGGCAGAGGCTCTTCCACTAAGCCACAGCCCCTCTTTACAGCTCTCCAGGGTATCAGGTGGAGGTCTTTGCCATCACCCACTGCCTGGTCCTTTTTAACTGAAGATGCCGGGGACTGAACCTGGGACCTTCTGCATGCCAAGCAGAAGCTCTACCACTGAGCCACAACACCTCTTTACAGGACCTCAGGCGGAGGTCTTTCACATCACCTCCTGCCTGGTCCTTTTTAACTGGAGATGCTGGGGACTGAACCTGGGACCTTCTGCATGCCAAGCAGAAGCTTTACCACTGAGCCACAACACCTCTTTACAGGGGCTCAGGCGGAGACTTTCCCATCACCTCCTACCTGGCCCTTTTTAACTGGAGATGCTGGGGATTGAACCTGGGACCTTCTGCATGCCAAGCGGATGCTCTACCACTAACCCACGGCCCTTCCCCAGGAACAAACTCACATGTAGCTGCCTTACACTGAATCAGGCGAAGGTCTCAGGCAGAGGTCTTTCCCATCACCTCCTGCCTGATCCTTTTTAACTGCTGGGGATTGAACCTGGGACCTTCTGCATGCCAAGCAGAGGCTCTGCCACTGAGCGGCGGTTCCACTATTCAGGGGGTGTCCATGTTCCATTCCTGTCCTATGTCTTCACAACGACCCTGTCTGCTATGTCAGGCAGAGAGACAGACAGACAGACAGACAGACAGACAGACAGACAGACAGACAGACAGACAGACAGAGACAGAGAGAGAGCAACTGACTCAAAGTCAGTCAAGGAGCTCCTTGACTGAATGGAGAATTGTCCCTTTCCTCCCTAGTCACAGGCCGGCACTATAACCATTGCACACACGTTGTCTTTTGCTATGAATACCATGCAGATTAGCTTCTCAGGCTTCAGCCACCACAGCAGGAAGCATTTTGAAGAGAATAATGTGCCATAAAGTCACAACCGATTGGGGGTGTCCCGGGCAAGATATGAGCTGAGGTGGTTTGCCGTTGCCTTCGTATGAATTTTTGCGGTCGTTCAGTCACACAGTCGAGTCCGACTCTTCGTGACCCCACGGACCACCTCATGCCAGGCCCTCCTGTCTTCCGCCATCCTCCAGAGTTTGCTCAGATTCACGTTTGTTGCATCAATGACACTGTCGAACCATCTCGTCCTTTGCTGTCCCCTTCTTCTTTGGCCTTCAGTCTTTCCCAGCCTCAGGGTCTTCTTCTCCAGTGAGGGCTCCCTTCTCATTTGGTGGCCAAAGTCTTTGAGCTTCAGCTTCAGTCTCTGGCCTTCGAGGGAACAGTCGGGGTTGATTTTCTTTAGGATTGACTGATTTGATCTCCTTGCAGTCCAGGGGACCCTCCAGAGTCATCTCCAGCACCACAATAGTGATCCCCATCTTCTTTGGAGGTCTTCCATATGACTACTAACCAGGGCTGACCCGCTTAGCTTCTGAGATCTGACAAGATCCGGCTAAACTGGGCTATTTGGTCAGCTCTGCCTATTTTACCATAACCATAATCTATTTAATCAATTTGCATTTGTTTGCTGTCAGCCTTTCTCGCAGGAATTCAAGGTGGATTAAACAGAAAGAGTCATAAGAACATAACATAAGAGAAGAGGCCTCGGCCTCTCTGCCCTGTTGTTGGCCCTCCAGAGGAACTGGCTGGCCATTGTATATGAGACAGGATGCTGGACTAGATGGACCCTCCCTGGTCATAGAATCATAGGCCATACAGACCATCTAGTCCAACCCCCTGCCGAATGGAGGACCAGCCTAAAGCATCCCCGACAAATATTTGTCCAGCCTCTTCTTGAAAGCTGTCAGTGAAGGGGAGCTCACCACCTCTCTAGGCAGCTGTTTCCACCTTTGAACCACTCTGACTGCTCTGATCCAGCAGGGTTCTTCTGATATCCTTATGAAGGACTCGGCCTCCATGCCCTGTTGTTGGCTCACCAGAGGAACTGGGTGGCCCCTGTGTGAGACAGGATGCTGGGCTAGATGGGCCACTGGTCTGATCAGCAGGGCTCTTCTGAGGTTCTTATGAAGGCCTCAGCCTCTCTGCCCTGTTGTTGGCCCCGGCTGGCCACTGTGTTGTCAGGTTTAAAAGCAAGTAGGTCCAAGCATTCTTAACCAAAAGAAAGGCTTTATTAGAATACACTGCTAAAACCCACAGTTGGAGTCATTGTCAGGAATGGGGGGAATAGGCTTCCGGTCTGGGATTCATGGCGTCCTGACGTGTTCTGGCTTTGCTCTCTGAGCTCCCAGAGCATACGTAGGGTCTTGACGACAGGGAGGGCTTCTCACAGCCCTCCGCAGATCCCCCCAGGCAGGGGGGTGACTGGCGCGAGCTTTGGCCCGAGAGGGAGTTGAGATCGGCTGATAGCGGGGCTTTAAAGAGCGTCGCGACCAGCCTTGATCCCCTCCCCAGAGAAGGCATTTCGGAAATTCTCTACAAGACCCCACCGAGTTGGATTCTCAACATAAAAACGCATGACTCAGACCTCCAAGACATTCTACGCAAACTGATATTAAGGAAACACTGCTATAACAAGACACGGACTTTGAAGGTAACTTTTTTAAAATTGATCACCGGAGACGCGTTTTGGCCAAAAGTAAACAACATCCGATGAAGCGCATGATCGTGCTGTATCTGTTGTACTAACATCAAACTTGAAAAAGTGCAGTTAAACAGCTTAAAAAGGCCAAAAAGCCGGTTTGTTGATCATTCCTGCGGTTGGATTATTGACTTTAAAATAGAAACTAACAACAAACTCCGTGAGAATTAGTGTGGAAAAGTACTCTAGCTGCAGCAGAAATCGTCAGAACAGGAAGTGACCTCAGACCAGACAAGTAATCGTCCTAGAGAAGTCCAGGGAGGCTGGAAGAAGGGAGGAAACCAGGGACAAGGGGACCTTCAAAACTGCCGGACAGGAAGTGAGTAACCGGAAGATCCATCTACCATAGAGAAATTGCGCCCGCCATTTTGAGAAGGTCAGAAGAATTTATTTCGATTTTAAACGAAAGACTTAATAGAAAAAAGTGAAAATAGAGCGATTTAGGTGGGCACAAGAAGAATTTTGATTTGATGTAGGTTGGAGGGAAGTTTTGAACAACGGCTTACGATCTGCGGCAACGACAGAGGGCGAACTCCTGGTCCTCCCCGAAAATGGCTGCGAAAGAAGAAAAAAAGCTACAGGGCATGATGGAAGCTATGGAGAAACGGGTGATGGACGTGATTCAGAAGTTGGAAAAAACTCTTATAACAGAAGTAACAGAGTTGAAAAAAGAAATGTCTGGGATTACAAAAGAGATACAGACGTTGACTAAAAGAGCAGATGAGATGGATGAAAGAGTGAAGAGAGTGGCATCTAATGTCGCTGAGGTTACTCTAGAAACAGAAAAAGTTAATGTGATGGTCCAATACAATGCAATGCTTAACCACATGAGATTCAGGGGGATCCCTGAAGACAAGAGTGAGAACATCCATTCTGTTATGGTGGATGCTGTTGCAGATTTTTTAAAAATGGAAGAGGAGAAGGTGGCAGCTCAGATTGATGTGGTGTACAGAGTCAATTCTGCGATTGCGCAAAGGAAAAAATTACCCAGAGATGTAATTGTCCAGTTTATATCTAAAAAACTGAAGGAGGATTTATTTAAGCAACAATTTCAGGAAGATTTCATAATTGACAACAAGAAAATTATGGTTTTAAAGGAACTACCCAGAGCAATGCTCCAGGATAGACGACTCTTCAAAGATCTGATTGACAAACTGAAAACAGAGGGTATAAGATACAGATGGGAAATTCCTAAAGGTGTCAGTTTTACATTCAAACAGAAGAGAGTCACCATCAAGTCTGTAGAGCAAATGACCAGATTCATCGATGATAACTTTAAAGACTCTGATAAATAAGCAGAAAATCAACATGGAGAGTCAAATCATATCATGGAATGTTAATGGACTTAATTCACCTCAAAAAAGAAAAAAATGTTAGACTTTGGTTGGAAAAACAAAAATGTGATATTGTTTGTTTGCAAGAAATACATATTAAAAAATCTGATGCCAAATTTTTGATTCAAAAAAGATTAGGAGAGGAATTTTACTCCTCGCCTCACAAAAGAAAAAAGGAGTTGTTATATATATCAAAAAGGAATTGGAACCAAAAGAAGTGTTCAAAGATAATGAAGGGAGGCTTCTGGCGGTAGAAGCCGTACTGCAAAATAAAAAGACTTTAATTGTTAATCTCTATGCCCCAAATGGTGCGAAGGAAAAATTTTTTCAACATTTGTGGGAACAGCTACGACAGTTAACCTATGAGCAAATGATTTTGATGGGTGACTTTAATGGTACTGTTGATAATGTTGTTGACAGAAAATCCAAAAAAGGAATTGAAGCCATGGGCAAACTTCCGAAAGTCTTTTTTCAACTGACTAAACATGAACATTTGGTAGATGTTTGGAGAGTTAAAAATTCCAGGGACAGAGAGTATTCCTTTTATTCATCAAGACACGAATCCTTTTCAAGAATAGACATGATCTGGATGACGGAGAATTTGATCTTGCAGACATGCAAAATTGAGATGTTACCTAGAATTCTCTCTGACCATAGTCCGGTGAAATGGTCAGCGTATGTTAAGAGAAAGAAATTCCGATGGAGACTTAATGAAGATTTGCTGGACAAACAAAATATTGTGGACAGAATAAGGACAGAAACCCAAACATATTTTCAACTGAATTTAAATAAGGGTGTACAGACGCAAACGGTATGGGAAGCTTACAAGGCTGTGATGCGAGGACATCTGATTGCAATTAATAATAACGAAAAGAAACAACAACTGAAAATAGATAAAGAGATCATGGAAAACATTCGGAAAAAAGAAATGGAACTTAAGACAAGGCCTGGCAAAAAGAAGATTTTGAGAGAATTGAGGATTTTAAGGGAGCAATATGAGGCGAGGTTGAACAAAGAAGTATATTGGAATTTGAAAAAATTGCAACAGAAATCCTTTGAAGGTGCAAATAAACCTGGCAAATACTTGGCATGGCAATTGAAGAAAAGAAGAGAGAATAAAACAATTACTAATTTGAAAGATGGAAATAAAGAGATTTCTGACCCAGGTGGGATCAGGAGGGAATTTTACAAGTACTATGCGACTCTTTTTCAAGCAAAACAAGTGGATCTGCAAAAGATGCAAGATTATCTATCCAAGGTTAATTTGATACAACCAAGCCCTGAAATGAAAGCATTCCTAAACACTGTAATAACTAAAGAAGAAATTAGTAAAGCAATAGGAGAAGCAAAGATTTCTAAAGTTCCAGGCCCGGATGGCTTCTCAGCCAAATTTTATAAAAAACTTCATGAAGACCTGGTTCCGGTGTTGGAGATACTTCTAAACGAAATCAGAAGGACAGGAAAGATACCAGATTCCTGGAACGAAGCTGCAATCACCTTAATTCCTAAAGAGACTCAAGACTTAACAAATGTAAAGAATTATCGGCCTATTTCATTATTGAATAACGATTATAAGATATTTGCAAAAATATTAGCAGAGCGCCTTAAAAGGTTTTTGAAGGACACTATTGTTGAAGACCAAGCTGGATTTTTACCAAATAGACAAATTAAAGACAATATGAGGGTTGTTTTAGACGCAATTGAGTATTATGATAAGCACCCCGAAAAAGAAGTTGGTTTTTTATTTTTAGACGCTGAAAAAGCATTTGACAATCTGAACTGGGAATTTATGTTTAAGGTGTTTGAGAAATCCTTGATGGGCACAGAATTTATAAGAATGATTCAATCAATTTATAAAGAACAAAAAGCTACGGTGATTGTGAATGCAGAACCAACAGAAGTGTTCCGGGTAAGAAAAGGTACTAGACAGGGTTGTCCCCTGTCACCATTGTTATTTATCTGGATTTTGGAGATTTTGCTACAAATGGTTAGAGATGATGAAAACATAAAAGGTTTAAATATTGGAGGCTTTTCATTTAAACTAAGAGCATTTGCGGATGATATTATGTTTATTGTTGAAGATCCTGTTAATAATATGCCTAAGATATTTGAAAAAGTGAAAGAGTTTGGTGATCTCGCAGGGTTTTATGTTAACAAGAATAAATCTAAGATATTGTGTAAAAATATGATTGGTACAAAGCAACAAATGTTACAAAATGTGACAGAATGTGAAGTGGTTAAAAAGGTTAAGTATTTGGGAGTTGAAATTACAATGAAAAATATAGATTTGTTTAAGAATAATTATGAAAAACTGTGGGGTTCGATAAAGAGTGATTTAGAAAAATGGGAAAAACTAAGACTATCTCTTCTTGGAAAAATTGCCGTTGTCAAAATGAATGTACTGCCCAGGTTAATGTTTTTGTTTCAGACAATACCAATTGTGAAAGATGGGAAAGTGTTGGTAAAATGGCAAAGAGAAATCTTTAAGTTTATCTGGGCAGGAAAGAAGCCAAGAATTAAAATGAAGATAATGTATGATATTAAAGACAGAGGTGGCTTCCAAGTCCCGAATTTGCGTTTGTATCATGAAGCAGTATGTATGTCTTGGTTATCTGAGTGGGTTAATTTGGAAAATAGAAAACTTTTAGCTCTTGAGGGGCACGATTGCAGATTTGGCTGGCATGCCTATCTTTGGTATGGGAAAAATAAAGTCGATTCTATGTTTAAGCATCATTATGTAAGGAGGACATTATTTGATGCATGGACCAGGTACAAGGATAAAATCTCGGATGAGAGGCCTCTGTGGATTGTTCCAGCAGCAGTTATACATCGTTTTTCAGATTATAAAGGTAATGACTGGTTGAAATATCATGAATTGTTGCAAAAAGAAGGGAAAAAATATGTTTTAAAGCCAAATAATGAACTAGAATTTGAGTATGGTTGGCTACAATATTGTCAAATAAGGGACATTTATAAAAAAGATTGTAAAGAGTTTGGTTTTAGAGCTGTAAATGATGATTTTGAAAATATATGGTTGAAAGGAGAACGGAAAATGATATCAAAGATGTATAAAACCTTGTTGACTGTATATACATTGGATGAAACTGTTAAAGAACAAATTATAAAGTGGGCCATAAATATGAACAAAGAAATTTCTATGGAATCATGGGAATTTTTGTGGAAAAGATCTTTTAAAATGTCTACCTGTATTAATGTAAAAGAAAATTGTTATAAGATGATGTATAGATGGTACATGACACCAAAAAAGATTACTAATATTAGTATGGATAAGAACTTGAGTAACAAATGTTGGAAATGTAAAAAAATAGAGGGTTCTTTTTACCATATGTGGTGGCCATGTGATAAAGTGAAAGCATACTGGTCTAATATACATTGTGTGATGCAGAAGATATTAAAAATCCCAATTGAGAGAAAGCCAGAACTTCTTCTCCTTGGTTTGACAATGGAAAAAATTCCACAAGAAAAAAGGACATTGTTATGGTACATGATTACGTCGGCGAGAATGGCCTTTGCTCAGCAATGGAAAATGGAGAAGGTGCCAGATATACATGACTGGTTGAGAAAATTGTTATTTTTAGCGGAAATGGAAAAAATGACAAAGAAACTAAATGGACAAATGGCAGAACAGTACTTAAAAGATTGGGAAGGATTGAAACTGTATCTAGAAACTGAATATAGAATGAAGGGGAAAATATATAACTTGGATACGTATGGATATTGAACGAGAAGTGAAATGAATTTTGAACTGTATGTACTGTTATTTGAAAATATGTTGAAATTGTAGAGGTTTTATATAATTGGAATGTGTTACCTGGTTTGTCGATGCATTTAAGTCTAAACTTGATTACCTTATAATTATTTTTGTTTGTTATTAGCAGTGTTGGAAGCCTATTAGGGGGGTGGGGGGATGGGATGGGAACTTTCTTTTTCAAAATTGTATTGGTAACGTAATTGGAAATGCTGAGTGTATCCCAATAAAAATTTTGTTTAAAAAAAAAAAAAAAAGGAATGGGGGGAATAAGCAACGCAAGCAGAGTTATAGTATGATGCAAATTGCGACTAGCAAATGAACTGCAAGCATGCGCGCGGGAAACTCCCACCGGGAGAATTACTTAATAGGCGGGAGACGACTCCCTCCTCCCCTCGTCTTCACAGGACTGGAAAATTCTCATAAGCTCAAGAATAACCCAAAGCCCGCATTCAAGGCCACCGTGATAAGACCAGGCGGCAGGGAAGAAGCTCCCACGTTACTGCCAGCATACCTACGCAAGCGCAAAGCGATATAAGGAACACAGAACAATGAACTCAGTGAAAATTAGCAAACAGACATTTTATGACATGTGTGAGACAGTATGCTGGACTAGGTGGACCCCTGGTCTGATCCAGCAGGGCTCTTCCAATGTTCTTATGAAGGCCTTGGCCTCTCTGCTGTGTTTAGCCCGCCAGAGGAACTAGTTGGCCACTGTGTGAGACAGGAGGCTGGTCTAGAGGGACCAGCGGTCTGATCCAGCAGGGTTCTTCGATATCCTTATGAAGGTCTCGACCTCTCTGCTCTGTTGTTGGCCCACCAGAGGAACCAGTTGGCCACAGTGTGAGATGGGATGCTGGACTAGATGGACCACTGGTCTGATCCAGCAGTGCCCTTCTGATGTCCTCATGAAGTGAGTGCAGGCCTCGGTGAGGCATGTGTCCCGAAGGGGCTCAACTAATAAACAGGAGGAAGCTGCGTGTCTGGCCTGCCCATCACCCGGACATTTGGGCTCGCGCTTTGAGCCTAATCCTGCCCGTCCCTTGGGCTCATGGGAAGAGCTGTTTAAGGGACTAGGAGGTCAGGGGCTGGGGGTTATTTCTTGGTGGTGTGTGGTTCATTTCTGCACAAATCGGCTATTTGGATGAGTCTCCATGGACCCTTCTCCCCACACTGGATGACCCAGACACAACACCGACAGGTGGTGGGTAAAAAAATTTAAAAAGCACCACATATTTTGATCTCGAAAGGGAGGGTCAGATGGGCCGAATAGCCCAGCTACAGCTGTGCGCAAAACAGATGCAGGACGGGGCCAGAGAGAGAGGGAGGGGAGGGTGGTGAGAGGAGGGGGGCACACGGGGCGAAGGGGAAGAGTTCCGCGCATGCATGCGATGCTACGAAGTCTTGGCGCAAGAGCGAGAGCGGCATGCATACTTGCGACAGGTGGGCTGTGTTTACATTTGAGCTGGAAGGACGGCCAGCTGGAAGGGACGGGGGCTCACGTTACCTGTGACCTCAAATGACCCGTGGGAATGCGAGCACCCAAACAGGGGGAGGGGGCAATCCTGGGGAAGCACTGAGCGCAACTCAGCCGCCCAAGCAGTGCCCTAGACCGGAGCTAGACTGCGAGAGGAATTCAGCGCCGCAGCGAGCTGGAGAGATGAGGGCAGACGGGCAAAGATTACCAAGAGATGGCACATGGATAAATATAAGAATGTAAGAACATAAGAGAGAAGCCAATGTTGGGTCAGGCCAACGGCCCATCCAGTCCAGCAGTCTGTGTCACACAGTGGCCAAAAATACCAGGTGCCCTCAGGAGGTCCAGCAGTGGGGCCAGGACACTAGAAGCCCTCCCACTGTTGACCCCCCCCAAGCACCAAAATACAGAGCATCACTTGCCCCAAACATAAGAACATAAGAGAAGCCAATGCTGGATCAGGCCAATGGCCCATCCAGTCCAACAGTCTGTGTCACACAGTGGCCAAAAATACCAGGTGCCATCAGGAGGTCCAGCAGTGGGGCCAGGACACTAGAAGTCCTCCCACTGTTGACCCTCCCCCAAGCACTAAGAATACAAAGCCTCACTTGCCCCAGATTGCTGGCACAAGAACACCTATGTAGAACAGACAGCTTGAGAAGACCTAGGCACAAAAAATCAAAGGCACAGATATAGAATGGGAGGGACTTGGCTTGACAGCAGCACCTGTGAAAGGGATATAGGTGTTCTGGTTGATCTCAACCTCAACATGAGCCTGCAGTATGATGCATCTGCAAAGAAAGCTCATGCAAACTTAGAATGCATTAGCAGAAGCACTGTGTCCAGATCACGGGGGGTGGTAGTTCCGCTCTATTCTGCTATGGTCAGGCCTCACCTTGAGTCCTGTGTCCAGTTTTGGGCACCACACTTTAGGAAGGATGTTGACAAGCTCAAGCGTGTCCAGAAGAGGGCAACCAGGATGGTGAGAGGGTTTGAATCCAAGTTTTATGAGGAAAGGCTGAAAGAGTTGGGTATGTTTAGCCTGGGAAAGAGAAGACTTAGAAGGGACATGATTGCAGTCTTCAAGTATTTGAAGGGCTGTCATGTAAAAGATGGAGTGGGTCTATTCTCTCTTGCCCCGGATTGCAAGACTAGATCTAATGGGTGGAAATTACAACGGAGTCATTACTGGCTAGATATCAGGAGAAACTTCCTGACTGTAAGAGTGGTTGAGCAGTGGAACAGTCTGCCTCGGGAGGTGGTGGATGCTCCTTCCCTGGACGTTTTCAAGCGGAGGCTGGACGACCATCCTTTGGGCATGTTGTAAGTATGTAGGGCTATCTTTTGGCTATGCTCCTGCAGAGTGCACGGGGTTGGACTAGGTGACCTGCAAGGTCCCTTCCAACTCTAACATTCTGATTCTATGAATCAGAGAGAGAAGAGAGTAGCTATTAAATACTGGGTTCTAGAAGCATTTCAGTGATTGACTCTAGTTTATTCCGTGATTTCACCAAACTACAAAACAAAGCTAGCAGGGCTAGAGCCCTTCTTATAAGCATGCAAAACCCCACATCCAACATACACCCACTCCCAGTGATAGGCTATTTTACATTACACTGCTTATCTACAGGGTTCTTTTGGGGCTGGAGCACACCAGAGCAGCGCTCCGGCAGCCCAGGAGCTGGCACAAGTGGCAGTACCGGCAAGCCCCGCCCCCAGCTCCCCACACTGAAGCGCTGTGGCCTGGGGGCGGCCTGAAGAGGCCCGTTGCAAGCCTCCTGGGACCACACCGAAGCACTGTGGCCTCAGGGCAGCCTGAAGAGGCCCGTCGCCAGCCTCCTGTGGCCTGCGCTGGAGCACTGCAGCCCTGGTGTGGCCTGAAGAGGCCCATTGCCGCTCCTGGGGCCCATGCTGGAGTGCTGTGGCCTGGTGTGGCCTGAAAAGGCCCGTCACCGATCTTCTGGGGCCTGTGCTGGAGTGCTGTGGCCCCGATGCGGCCTGAAGAGGTCTGTTGCCAGCCTCCCGGGGCCCGTGCTGGTGCACTGCAGCCCCAGGGGAAGGCATTGATGGTGTTAAGTGAGGGATCTGGGGGGTGGGGGCTTGATGGGGGGGTGGGAGAGCCTTCCTCTCTCTCCCCATCTCTTTGTCCTCTTTCTGTCCCTCCTTTCCTTCTCTCCTTTTGTTTCTTTCCCTTTTCCTCTTTTCTTCTCTCCTTTTCTTTCTTTCCCTTTTCCTCTTTCTTTCCCTTCTTTCCTTCTCCTTTCCTCTTTCCTTCTACTCTTTCCCTCCTTCTTCCCTGCTCTCTTTCCCACCTTTCATTCTCTCCTTTTCCTTCTCTCTTTTTATCCCCTTTCCTTCCTTCTCTTCTTCTCTTTCCCTCTTTCCTTCTCTTTCTCTCTTTCCTTCCTTCTTTCCTCCTGTGGCCCAACTCTTCCATTCCCTCCCCCCTCTCCGCAGGCTGGCTGGGGAAGGGAAGGGGAGGCTTTTGAAGATGCCTTCCCCCCCTTTGCTCCCCCTTTTGACATCACTTCCGGTGATGCCAGGGGGTGTGGCATATGCTAATGAGCTACTATGCTAATAGCCTAGTAGCTCATTAGCATACGTTATGCTAATGAGCTCCTGCAGCTCTTTTTCTACGAAATGACCCCTGCTTATCTGTAGGTTAGTTCCTGGATCCAGGCGAGCTATTGTTCTGGAGAAGCAAGCTCAGCTCTTTCTAGGTACGGCTAAAGGAAAGGCTTAGGCTCAATATAAGATTATTGATTATAAGATTATGAATGGGATTGAGCAGGTTGAGAAAGAAGTACTTTTCTCCCTTTCTCACAATACAAGAACTTGTGGGCACTCCATGAAATTGCTGAGCAGTCGGGTTAGAACAGATGAAAGGAAATACTTCTTCACCCAAAGAGTGATTAACAGATGGAATTCACTGCCACAGGAGGTGGTGGCAGCTACAAGCATGGACAGTTTCAAGAGGGAATTAGATAAATATATGGAGCAGAAGTCCATCAGTGGCTATTAGCCACAGGATATAGATGGGAACTCTCAGTCTGGGGCAGGTGATGCACTCTATTCTTGGTGCTGGAGGGGGCAGCAGTGGGAGGGCTTCTAGTGTCCCGTCCCCACTGCTGGACCTCCTGATGGCACCTGGTATATTTTGGCCACTGTGTGACAGAGTGTTGGGACTAGATGGGCCATTGGCCTGATTCAACATTGGCTTCTCTTATGTTCTCATGTTCTTATGTTCTTAATACATAACGGTGGCTGAGTCATAATCTTCAGAATTCTGGCTTTTCTTTCTGCACTGAGGACTTCAGCCCCACCAGAGGAAAAAAATTGCCCCACAACCACAAAATCCTGGCGACGGGCCTGTGTTGGCCCCTGATCATTTGGGGGGACTATTCACCATGATTCACCCAAGTGGGTTGGTTGAAGAGCTCGCCCGAGAAGCGTGGCGAGAACGTTCGATAGAAAGAAAAGCCAAAACTGTGTGTGGTCCTCAAGCCAGGCTGATGGGAGAAACATTCTCAGAATTCATTCACACCCTAGTCCCAAGATAAAAATACCTCCGATATGATAAGTTTAGGCCCATGCAAATCCCAGAGGGAAGAGAGCGGAGGATTAGCAGAAAGAAGCCAGCGATGGGGAACGGTTTATTGCAAGGAGGGTTAACATGAAATGAAACTTTATTTGGGTAGTATGGCTCTCCCAGCTTGCCCGCATGAGGCTTTGGAATGAGCCAAGTTTGAAATGAGGGTCTGGAGACCAAGTCATTTGGAATACTGTGTACAGTTCTGGTCACCACATCTCAAAAAGGATATTATAGCATTGGAAAAAGTGCAGAGAAGGGCAACTAGAATGACAAAAGGGTTGGAACACTTTTCCTTTAAAGAAAGGTTAAAATGCTTGGGGCTCTTTAGTTTGGAGAAACGATGGCTGAGGGGTGACATGATTGAGGTTTATAAGATTATGAATGGGATTGAGCAGGTTGAGAAAGAAATTCTCCCTTTCTCACAATACAAGAACTCGTGGGCACTCCATGAAATTGCTGAGCAGTCGGGTTAGAACAGGTAAAAGGAAATACTTCCTCACCCAAAGAGTGATTAACATATGGAATTCACTGCCGCAGGAGGTGGTGGCAGCTACAAGCATGGACAGTTTCAAGAGGGAATTAGATCAACATATGGAGCAGAAGTCCATCAGTGGCTATTAGCCACAGGGTATAGATGGGAACTCTCAGTCTGGGGCAGGTGATGCACTCTATTCTTGGTGCTGGAGTGGGCAGCAGTGGGAGGGCTTCTAGTGTCCTGGCCCCACTGCTGGACCTCCTGATGGCACCTGGTATATTTTGGTCGCTGTGGGACAGAGTGTTGGACTAGATGGGCCATTGGCCTGATTCAACATTGGCTTCTCTTATGTCCTTATGTTATGTTAAGTTCTGTGATGAGGAGAGGTTGAAGGAGCTGGGCGTGTTCAGCCTGGAGAGAAGACGACTGAGAGGTGATCAGATAACCATCTTCACATACTTGAAGGGCTATTATATTACAGAGGATGGTGCAGGGTTGTTTTTACATTGCCCCAGAAGTTCGGACCAGAATCAACCGGTTGAAATTAAAGCGGAAGAATCTTCAGCTAAACGTTAGGAAGAATTTCCTGACGGTTAGTGCCGTTCCTCAGTGGAGCAGGCTTCCTTGGGAGGTGGTGGGCTCTCCTCCTTGGGAGGTTCTCAAACAGAGGGTAGATGGCCCCATCTGACAGCAATGCTGATCCCGTGAACTTGGGCAGATCATGAGAAGGGAGGGCAGGAAGGGTTGCCTCAGGGCTTAGTTCTCGTGGCCCTTTCTTACATGCCCAGGGAAAGGCTGATTGCCATTTTGGGGTCAGGAAGCCATTTTTCTCCGGGCCAGTTAGGCCAGGGATCCTGGAGATTTTTTGTCATCTTCTGGGCACGGAACAGTGGGTCACTGCGGGTGCTGGGGTTCTACTTAAATTCTGCCTCTCTGTTGATTGCTCCTGTCCTGACTTGGCTGTCATGTAGAAGATGGAGCAGATCTGTTCTCTCTTGCTCCGGATTGCAAGACTAGATCTAATGGGTGGAAATTACGAGGGAGTCGATACCGGCTCAATATCAGGAGAAACTTCCTAACTGTAAGAGGGGTTGAGCAGTGGAACAGTCTGCCTCGGGAGGTGGTGGATGCTCCTTCCCTGGACGTTTTCAAGTGGAGGCTGGACGACCATCTTTTGGGTATCTTGTAGGTATGTAGGGCTATCTTTTGGCTCTGCTCCTGCAGAGTAAAGGGGGTTGGACTAGATGACCTGCAAGATCCCTTCCAACTCTAACATTCTATGATTCTATGACTTGGATGGCCATGGGCAGCCCCATCTTATAAGAACATAAGAGAAGCCGATGTTGGATCAGGCCAATGGCTCCTCCAGTCCAACACTCTGTGTCACACAGTCGGCCAAAAATGCCAGGTGCCATCAGGAGGTCCAGCAGTGGGACCAGGACACTAGACGCCCTCCCACTGTTGCCCCCCCAGCACCAAGAATACAGAGCCTCACTGCCCATGATCTGGACAGATGTTTGAAGCCAAGTAGGGTTGTCCCTGGTTAGTATTTGGATGGGGGATCACCAAGGAAATGCAGTGTTGGCAGGCCATGGCAAACCACCTCTGAACATTGCCGTGAAAACCCTTTGGGACTGCCATACTTTGGCTGTGACTTGATGGCCGTTTCTACCATAGATTGTTCTTAAGTGTCTGCAATCCCCTAGCATTTACATCTATTGTACTCCGGATCTTTGGGTTTTTACTGAAGATTGATTCTTGAAGAATCCCACCCATTTGTCGTCAAACACTGGTCAGTTGCAGTAACAAGAGTTGGCTGGCATGGACGAGGATTGCTTCAAAAAGATACAGAGAGATAGGGGTGGGGAGAGGAAGCCAGAAAGCTTCTTTCTCCCTCTCACATCACACAACACACACACAGGCCGGATCTGCATTTATCTTTCCCACCAGTGTCCCCGCCTTTTGACTCCGTCGTCAAAAAAGCTGCCCACATTTGGTGTCGTTTTCACACCTCAACAGTGCTAGCATACTTTTGCATGTCCACATATCTCTACCGACCTTTCGGTGCGGCTCTACTGTCATGGCGCCTCCGCACTGCTTTAAAAGAATCTTCTCCAAACAGCATTCAAAACAAGCATAGAGAAAGACGGCGTCACAACAGCACGGCAACTGATTTAAAAATGCAAATGCAGATTCGACCACACACAGAGGGACTTTGGCCAAAAAGGGGCCAGAGATTGATAGAACTGTAGAACTAAAGACATAATTATGTTGTCGAAGGCTTTCACGGCCGGAGTTCATTAGCTGCTGTAGATCAAGCCAAGTCCCTCCCGTTCTATATCTGTGCCTTTGATTTTTTGTACCTAAGTGTAGGACTTTGCACTTATCTCTATTGAAATTCATTTTACTTGTCTCAGCCCACTGTTCCAGCCCATCAAGATCCTTCTGAATCCTGACTCTGTCTTTTTCAGAGTTAGCAATCCCACCCAGCTTCGTGTCATCTGCAAATTTGATAAGCATCCCCTCTATGTCTTCATCCAGGTCATTTATAAAAACATTGAATAACACCGGGCCCAGGACCGAGCCCTGCGGTACTCCACTCGAGACTTCCCTCCACGTAGACGCAGAGCCATTTACGAGCACTCGTTGGGTATGATTTTTCAACCAACCATGAATCCACCCAACGGTTGCGCCATCCAGCCCACACTTAACCAGCTTATCCTCAAGGATATCATGAGAAACTTTGTCAAATGCTTTTCTTCTTCTTCTCCTTCTTCTTCTTCTTCTTCTCTAGAGAGGAAGATCACTTCAGTTGAGTTGAGGCCCAACCACGTGGTGAACATGGCTCTGGTGTACTTGGCCTTCTTACCATAGCGACAATTGGAAAGGGGTTTTTCCCTTTTCTCATTCAGCCTTCACAGGGACTTTGCCACAGGAGTTCTGGCCTGATTCTGCTGGTGGGGAACTGAGGCAGAGGAACGGAGGCATGTAAGCAAGGGACACATGGGATATATGTTACACCCTGTGCATAAGATTTTCAAACATTCTGTCAGAATCCTAGAATCACAGAGTTGGAAGGGGCCATAGAGGTCATCTAGCCCAACCCCCGATCAGTGCAGGATCAACCTAAAGCATCCCTGACAAGCGTTTGTCCAGCTGCTGCTTGAAGACTGCCAGGGAGGGGGAGCTCACCACCTCCCGAGGCAGCTGATTCCACCGTTGCACAATTCTTACTGTCAAAAAGTTTTCCCTCATATCCAGCGGGTACCTTCCCGCCCTTAATCCAAACCCATTCTTGGGAGTGCTCTCCTCTGCTGCCATTGGGAACAGCTCCCTGCCGTCCTCTAAGTGACACAGCCCTTCTTCAAATCCTGCCCCCCCCCCCAAACCTCCTCTTCTCCAGACTGAACATTCCCAAGTCCCTCAGCCTTTTGGTGTAGTGGTTAAGTGCGCGGACTCTAATCTGGGAGAACCGGGTTTGATTCCCCACTCCTCCACTTGCACCTGCTGATGTGACCTTGGGTCAGTCACAAGCTCTGGCACAGCTGTTCTTGAAAAAGAGCAGTTTCTGCCAGAACTCTCTCAGCCCCACCGACCTCACAGGGTGTCTGTTGTGGGGAGAGGAAAGGAAAGGAGTTTGTCAGCCTCTCTGGGACTCCAAGTGAAGGGCGGGGTATAAATCCAATCTCCTCTTCTCTTCTTCTCCTTCTCCTAGGACAAGGGTGGCCGCACTGTGGCTTGTCTTTCAGACATATTGTGTGGCTCCCAGCAGGGCAGCTGGGGAAGCTAAATATCATTAGCAAACAAGTATCATTGGACAAATAAATATCATTATCGATATCTGCTTTTGCCCCTTTTTGTTATTATTTCGGGAGTCTCATTTAATGTTAATAAAAAAACAAATTTGCATATTTTCCAAATTAAAACATGTAATATTTGTTCATGTCCCGCGGGGGCTCTCGAAAACCTGATGTGTATTCTATGTGGCACTTACATTAAGCAAGTTTGGCCAGCCTTGTGCTAGGGCTTCTTGGTCTCCAGGCCCCCCTGATCATCCTCATTGCCAGGGGTCTTTTCATATAAAAAAGAGCTGCAGGAGCTCATTAGCACATGGTATGCTAATGAGCTACTATGCTATTAGCATATGCCACGCCCACTGACATCACCAGAGGTGATGTCAGAAGGGGAAGCAAAAGGGGGGGAGGCATCTTCAAAAGCCTCCCCTTCCCTTCCCCAGCTGGCCTGGGTGGGGGAGTGAAGAGAAAAAGGGTTTAAAGTTTAAACTCCTTCTCACTAGAGTTGGGCCACAGAAGGAGGAAAGAGGGAAGGAAAGAGAGAGAGTAGAGAGAAGGAAAGAAGGAAGGAAAGAGGGAAAGAGAGAAGGAAAGAAGGAGAAGGAAAGAAGGAGGGAAAGAAAGAGAGAGAGAGAAAGGAAGAAGGAGGGAAACAGGGAAAGAAGGAAAAAAGAGAAGAAAAGAAGGAGGAAAGAGGAAAAGGAGAGAAGGAAAGGAGAGAATGAAAGAAATCTGGCGGCAATTCGGCCCCATTATATCCTATGGGCCATTGAAGTCAATGGTGAAAACATAGGGTATATTCTGGGGGCTGGAGAGGAGGGGTTTGAGGGAGAGGCTCCAAACTCACAGAGTAGCTGATGGAGCCTCTCCCCAAGATACCCACCAAGTTTCAAGAACATTGGGCCAGGGGGTCCAATTCTATGGCCTCCAACAGTGCCACTTGTTCCACTTGTTCTGGAGTGTGCCACTTGTTCTCATGGCAAACAGGCACCTCCCAAGACAGTTCACTTTCCCTGAGATTCTCTGGGAGAGTCTGACTGCTGGGTGCTGCCTGCTTGCCTGCCTTAAGTGCGGCTGGCTGGCTTTCCCCTTTGGAAACAATGGAGGTAATGGGGGTAACTTGTTTGGGTGCCCATAGAATTAGGCCCATTGTTCCAATTGCTTTGAGAAGTGGGGGTGTATGTGGGGAGAGGCTCCCGAAGCAACCCTGACAATTTGGAGCCTCTCCCTCAAACCCCCTCCCCTCCCCGAGCTACTAACAACACTGTGGGAAAAAAGTAACTTTTCCCCCCACCATAGAGAACAATGGAGGGAATGGGGGCAATCTGTTTGGGGGCTCATAGAATTGGACCCCCTGGTCCAATGTAATTGAAACTTGGTGGGTATCTTGGGGAGAGGCTCCATCAGCTAGCCTGTGAGTTTGAAGCCTCTCCCTCAACCCCCCTCCTCTCCAGCCCCCAGAATATACCCTATGTTTTCATCATTGACTTCAATGGCCCATAGGACATAATGGAGCTGAAATTGACATTTGGCTGGCCAAAAGACTCCAGAATTGGCTTGTACCGCCAAAACCAACATGCGGGAGACTTTCTGCCCTCCAAAGCTGCCGGAGCTGTGCTCCGGTGCGCTCCCCCAAAAAACGAACCCTGCTTGTCGCTCTCCTCCACACCCGGTCCATTCTGCCCACATCCCTTTTGGAAGCGAGGCCTCCAGGACTGCACACATACTGAATGAACTTCCAGTTAATCTGGTCCCGAGGAAAAGAAGCAAATCTCTTGCAGAATGGTTTACGCCAGTCCCCGCAGCGCTTTGGCAGTTACCCCTTCAGCCTGTCACTCCTTTCTCCTTTCAACGGGCATCCTTACAAGTGTCTTTCTTCGGAAAGGCGGGGTTGCTCTTGGGTTGGCATTTCTTTCTCCAGCGGCTTTTCAGAGCCTTTTCTTTCCCCTTGCTTTGTTTTCTTGGCTCTCTAAGGTCACTGAAATGCCAACCTGTGCCTCCCACCCCGTAAGGGACCTTGTGTAACGAGACAGGTTGCTGCTTGCCGAAGCGATGGGCACAGCAACTCACAGAAGTGCGGAGGAAATGCACAGAGGAACGTAAAAGAGCCCTGCAGGACTGATGCTTTAGGGGAAAGGATACGGGTCAGGGGAAGCAGCTTTGGTTCAATGGTGTTCAATGTTTTTATGTCTTTTAAAAGACATAGAGGGGATGCGTATCAAATTTGCAGATGACACGAACCTGGGTGGGATTGCTAACTCTGAAGAAGACAGAGTCAGGATTCAAAATGATCTCGATAGGCTGGAACAGTGGGCTGAGGCAAATAAAATGAATTTCAATAGAGATAAGTGCAAAGTCCTACACTTGGGCACAAAAAATCAAAGGCACAGATATAGAATGGGAAGGACTTGGCTTGACAGCAGCACATGTGGAAGGGATCTAGGTGCTATGGTTGATCACAAGCTCAACATGAGCCTGCAGTGCGATGCATCTGCAAAGAAAGCTCATGCAATCTTAGGTAAAGGTAAAGGTTCCCTTGCTCGAAAGCCAGTCGGATCCGACTCTAGGGTTGTGGTGCTCATCTCCGTTTCAAAGCCAAAGAGCCAGCACTGTCCGAAGACGTTTCCGTGGACATGTGGCCAGCATGACTGAACACCAAGGTGCACGGAACACTGTTACCTTCCCACCGAAGTGGTACCTATTTATCTACTTGCAATTTCTTGCTTTCGAACTGCTAGGTTGGCAGGAGCTGGAACCAGAGACGGGAGCTCACCCCGTCAGGAAGCACTCTCGGGTCTCGAACTGCTGAACTACTGACCTTCCACAGCCTGCAGTTCAGCGTCTTAACCACTTGAGCCACATGCAATCTTAGGATGCATTAATAGAAGCATTGTGTCCCGATCATGGGAAGTGGTGGTTCCACTCTGTTCTGCTATGATCAGGCCTCACCTGGAGACCTGTGTCCAGTTTTGGGCACCATATTTTAGAAAGGATGTTCACAAGCTCGAGCGTGTCCAGAAGAGGACGACCAGGATGGTGAGAGGGTTGGAATCCAAGTCTTACGAGGAAAGGCCTGGGAAAGAGAAGGCTTAGAGGGGACATGATTGCAGTCTTCAAATATTCGAAGGGCTGTCATGTAGAAGATGGAGCAGATCTATTCTCTCTTGCTCCGGATTGCAAGACTAGATGTAATGGGTGGGAATTACAAGGGAGTCGATACCGGCTAAATATCAGGAGAAACTTCCTAACTGTCAGAGTGGTTGAGCAGTGGAACAGAGACTGCCTCAGGAGGTGGTGGATGTGCCTTTGCCGGATGCTTTCAAGCAGAGGCTGGATGGCCATCTTTCGGGTATGCTGTAGGTATGTAGGGCTGTCTTTCAGCTGTGCTCCTGCAGAGTGCAGGGGGTTGGACTAGATGACCTGCAAGATCCCTTCCAACTTTTAACATTCTATGATTCTATGAAATCTCCTGCATCTTCAGTTAAAAGGACCACAGGAGGTGATGGGAAAGACCCTGAGACCCTGGAGAGTCACTGCTGGTCTGAGCAGACAATATAGACCTTGACGGACCAAGGGTCTGAATCATAGAATGTTAGAGTTGGAAGGGACCTCGCAGGTCATCTAGTCCAACCCCCTGCACTCGGCAGGAGCATAACTGAAAGGTAGCCCTACATACCTACAACATACCTAAAAGATGGTCGTCTAGCCTCCGCTTGAAAACGTCCAGGGAAGGAGCATCCACCACCTCCCGAGGCAGACTGTTCCATTGCTCAACCACTCTGACAGTGAGGAAGTTTCTCCTGATATCTAGCCGGTAACGACTCCCTTGTAATTCCCACCCCTTAGATCTAGTCTTGCAATCAGTATAAGGCAGATTCAAGTGTGTTCATCTAGACCAGCATCCCAGTTCTCACACTTTCAGGTGGGTAGCTGGGTTCATCTGCTGCAGAAGAGGGGCTGTGGCTGTGGCAGAGCCTCTGCTTGGCATGCAGAAGGTCCCAGGCTCAATCCCCGGCGTCTCTAGCTTAAAGGATCAGGTGGTAGGTGACGGGAAGGACCTCTGCTTGAGACCCTGGAGAGCTGCTGCCAGTCTGAGTGGACAATACTGACCTTGATGGATCGAGGGTCTGATTCGTTATATCGAAGATTCCTGTATCCTGGTATCCAGAACAGACAGGAAGTTTGATGTTTGTTTGGCTGTGCGCATTTGATCAGTGTGGTAACCTCAGGAAGGAGGAGGCGATTGGATTTATACCCTGCCCTTCACTCAGAGTCTCAGAGTGGCTTACAAACTCATTTCCCTTCCCCTCCCCACAACAGACACCCTGTGAGGTAGACGGGGCTGAGAGAGCTCTTGAGAGAACTGTCCTTGAGAGAACAGCTCTGACAGAACTATGGCTTGCCCAAGGTCATCCAGCAGCTGCAACTGGAGGAGAGGGGAATCAAACCCAGTTCTCCCAAATTAGAGTCCGTGCACTTAACCACTACACCAAACTGGAATGGGAAAACAGCTGAATTTATTAGGAAGGGGCCGTGGTTCAGTATGCAGAAGTTCCCAGGTTCAATCCCTGGTATCTCCAGTTAAAAGTTCTAGCAGTCGGTGATTGGAAGACCTCTGCCTGAGACCTTGGAGAGCCACTGAGCTAGGGTTGCCAGGCCCCTTTTGCCTGCCGGCAGGGGGGTGTGGGGGACACTCCAGGAGTGGGAAGTGACATCGCCCCCCATTTTCCTGAAACAGTGACATCACATGCAACGTCCCTGTGTCACCTGGAAGTGATGTCACAACATTGGCGACGTCGGTGGTGATGCTCTGCATTTTGGGCGAAACTCTATGGTAAAACTGGAATCAAACCATAGAGTTTTGCCAGAGCATCACCCCCCCCAATGTTACTGACGTGCCCACATCACTTCCAGGGGATGCAAACACATCAGGTGCGATGTTGCTTGGTTTTTTTGGGGGGGATTTCCCCCCACAATATATAAGGGGGGGGGCAACTGCAAAGATTGGGGAGGGAAAGAAAGGCATTGTAAACATGCCTGGGTTCCCTGCCTGGCTTTTTCCAGCTACAATCTTGTCAGATAGAGAAAGGAAGGCACAGAACCAAGCTTTCCGTTGCCAATTTCACTCCCAGCTGACTAGCGGGGAGTGAAATTGACAGGGAAATCTGCAGGGTCTACCAGAGGGAAAGAAGGCATTCTAACATGTCTCCTTTCCCTCGGGTGGTGTAAATCAGACCCGAATATATTCGGCAATACCGAATATATCCCCAATCCGAATACCTTACCGGTATTTTACTGGGGAAATTTGGCATTTACTGATATTTTTTAGGTCTGATTTACCCCAACCCGAAAAAGACTGACATTTTGTTTTTGCCCCCCCCTAAAGACGGGTTCCCTTGGTCACCTTGCAGTCTTCTGCGCACAGGGGGAGGGGCCAGAGGTTGGTCTGGGTGAATGACCCAGCTTATCACAGTGGTTAGAGCATGAGGCTAGACCTGGGAGTCCCAGAGTCCATTCCCCTCTTGTACCATGGAAGAAAGGTGGGTGACCTCAGGCCAGCTGCACACCCTTAGCCTGACCAACCTCACAGGGCTGTTGTAAGTGTGAAACAGAGGAGAGGCGAATGATGTGAGCCACCGGGGGTGGGGTGTGGGGAACAGCTGCTAATAAAATTAATGAATGTATGCAGCTTCTAACTGTGTTTCTGATCCAGGAAAGGAGTCCTGTGTCTCCCAGGAAGAAAGGCAACTGTGCAGGTAGTACTAAGGGGGCAGGGGATCATGGGAATTCCCTGAGTGAATGGTGAAGGGGGAGCCACTGCAGCAGGCAGATTCAAAGTACTCGGGGGTGGGGGGGCTTGGCCATGGAACGTACTTGCATGCAGCAAAAAACAAGTGCTGGTAATCGCATGCCTATCATTGGTGTGGGTCTCTTTCAGGGGGGTGGGGCAGGAGAGGAGAACGGGGCTCTCCAGAGCCACCCTTCCCTGCCCCCTAACTGTGCCGTGCAACTGCCTAAAGGGCATCCAAAGAGGTTCCAGGCCTACTGTGGATTTGAACTCTGGCTCTTGGACTTAACTGGCCCACATCATGAACAGGAGCAAACCGGGTTGGATTCAGGACTCTTTTTGTAGCAGGAACTCCTTTGCCTATTAGGCCACACACCCCTAATGTAGCCAATCCTCCCAGAGCTTACAGAGCTCTTCTTACAGGGGCTACTGTAAGCTCTTGGAGGATTGGCTACATTAGGAGTGCGTCGCCTAATATGCAAAGGAGTTCCTGCTATAAAAAGAGCCGTGGTTGGGTTCATTCATGAAGATCAGTCATGGCCCAAGGTGTGACTCTCAAGCATCTGCAAGAAGACTGTAATAATTCCACAAACACACCATGCCAGAACGATTGTAGGTTTATTAGAACAAAGCAGGGCCTTTCTGGGCATCTCCTAGAAACACAAAAATTGCCACCAAGAGCCAACAGGGGAAAGTGAAAATAATTGCAGAACAGGTTTTTTTGCCCTAAGGAACCAGGGGAAAATAACTAAGGCCCTGTTCACACGGAGCATTTGCCCCGCTGAAGGCACGGGAGCCCTGCAGACTTTCCGTGCTCGATCATACGAGCACATCTGGGAGGCGTAGTGCTCCCGTGGCCAACCCGCGGGGTAAAAAACTAGTAGGTTGGAAGTACTAGTTTCCGGAAACCCCGGGGCAAAGGCTGGCGTCTGATCGCGGGAGCGCCAGTATCCCGCGGCTTCCGACACCCACCCATGTCCCTGGGGTTTCCGGATGTTGTCAGTTTCCATGGGATGCGCACCAACGCTGAACAGCGCATGCGCACACACAAGACACCGACAGCGGCCCCCCCCAATGGCGCATGCGCACTGCGCTGCTTTTTTGCTGCGCTGCAGCAGCGCAGTGTGATCGGGGCGCAGAGCTGGAGTGTGGCAACCCGGTGGCCCGTATGATCGGGCTACCGCGCCTTATTTAGCTCCAGGGCAAACTGCCACGCCTCCCCCGCGCGTTTTCTGGCCCGTGTGACCGGGGCCTAAATAGTTCAATGAAGGAACATTAACAAATTCACAACTTGCCATGCGATAACAAGGATTTTTTTTTTAGAACTTTATACACAATTGAAAAAAGACTTGCCACACCAACCTCTGACACCTTTAATGAAGGCGCAGTTGAAGCAGTTGGTGTAGTTGAAGACAGCAGCTGTGACTGAATCTCCTTCCACACTCTGAGCATTCAAAAAGGTTCTTCCCATGTGGGTTCTTTCTTGCAGCTGAAGACTGCCACTCTGACTGAATCTCTTTCCACACTCTGAGCATTCAAAAGGTTTCTCCGCTGTGTGGCTTCTCTGATGCAGGTGAAGATGGCTACTCTGGCTGAATCTCTTTCCACACTCTGAACATTCAAAAGGTTTCTCCCCTGTGTCCGTTTTTGATGCATTTGGAGATCGCCACTCTGACTGAATCTCTTTCCACACCAACTGAGCATTCAAAAGGTCTCTTCCTTGAGTGGGTTCTTTGGTGCAGTTGAAGAGTGCTACTCAACCTAAATCTATTTCCACACTCTGAACTTTCAAAAAGTGTCTCCCATGTGGGTTCCCTGAAGCCTTTGATGATCGCTACTCTGACTGAATCTCTTTCTACACTCTGAACATTCAAAAGGCTTCTCCCCTGTGTGGGTACTTCGATGTTGTTGAAGATGGCTACTCTGACTGAACCTCTTTCCACACTCTGAGCATTCAAAAGGTTTCTCTCCTCTGTGGATTTTTTTGGTGCCATTGAAGACTGCCGCTCTGACTGAATTTCTTTCCACACTCTGAGCATTCAAACGGTCTCTCCCTTCTGTGTATTCTTTGGTGCACAAGGAGCTGAGATCTATTTCTGAAGTACTTTCCACACTGAATGGATGTACTTGCCTTCATTATCCTCCGCTTTGGAAAATGTACATTACACCATCTTCCATCCCTCTTCTCCACCATATGCCTGCCTTTCTTTCTCTTAGGTCTGCCTCGATTCCCGATGTTTTCTTTCAATTCTTCATTTCTAACTCTGTCTGGTAACTGCTGATTGAGTTCCTCACCTTCCTCATTCCTCTGATCATCCTCTGCTGGAAAAAAGAGAGATCCCGTTAACACCTGGGATGACAGGTAAGGTCCAAAGGTGACTGCAGAAGGAAAGGACTGGTAGCCCTTGGGCCTCCTCCAGCTTGCCTGATCTCAACAGCCCCACCTTTCCCCAGAAGATTTTGTATTTAAGGATACCTCATTCCTGTAAGAGCCATAGTTGAGCTCTGGTTTAGAAGGAGCACCCGACCCGCCAAATCCCAGTCCCCAGAAGGCCTCCCTCCCTCCTTACCCCAGCGGGCTGAATGATTGTACCAAGCCAAATATTGCCCAGAAGTGAATCAAAAATCCCCCGTGGCTGTTCCCTTGGCATAACCGAGAAGGTTACTCACTCTCAGCCAGCTCATTTGGGAAGGAAATATGTTTTTGGCATCCTCTTGAGAAACTCTCCAGCCTTTCTTCGGATGCGAGGCAGTTGTCTTTCTCCACCAAAGTCTCTCTTATACTTCTGTCTTTTTTTGCACAGAGAGAGAGAGAGAGAACATTCTTATGTGGGGGAAGGAAAGAAATTCGAGAGTAAAAATTCTTTTGGAAGGACCGAACCAGAGTCAAGATCACAGCCCACAACCCCAACCAGTATAAGGGGGACAGATCAGTGAGGCAAAGCTCCATAGTTCCCCTCAAAGGGCTAACGTGATCATTCAGTGGCCTCATCTGGCTTGCAAGTATTCATGATTTGACTCTCCCTGCAGCTAACATCCTTACCTTTTCAAGGCTGGACTCAAGACTGTGGTAGTTGATTAATTAATTGTGAGAACCTGTATCCAGTTGTGCAACCAGGAGGGAGGGGGATGGGGAGGGTGCTGACAGCCTCTGGAAAATCCCGTCAGAGAGGACCCTTAATTGGGTCACTCAGCCCACCTGACCCTGGAGGGGTAGAAAGCATAATACTGCTATAAACCAGAGGGAAGCCATGCTAGGGCACCTTGATATTTCCTTGCTTTGCTCTGATGAACTGTTTTATGTAGAGCAACTTAGGCTACAGCTGGAATACTTATGCTGCAACAAGAGATACCGTCTAATATCGGGTATTTCATGCATTAGATAGAAGGGTTTGCTTTTCTTGTTTTTCTGTTGCTGAGCAGTAGAAATGGCACTGTTCAGTGATGACTTGTTTTTACATCCTTCATAAATCTTTATATATATTTTAAAAGGGTCGGCTTTACTTGCGTGCACTTTCCTCGCAAACCCACTGAACGGGGTGCTGTTCGGGTACAAAGACCAGTGACCCCGGCTTGGGTCCTTGACAAGATCACTCCCAGGCCACAGTTACAGGAGATGTTTGTAATCCCATGGGGGATGTGTGTGTTGTAAATGTTAGCAACAGAGAAATAAAGATCTGGCCCCTTTCAGAGTCTTTCTAAGGACACCTTCTCTGGCTTGGTTGAGGGCCACAACACTGGCCTCAGTTGCCCCTGGACAAGTAGCCGGAAAGGCCTTGAAATGATGCACTGCTGTTCAACAGTTTGATTCATGCATCATCCCATGGGTAGCAATTCACACCTTTGGCACCTGTGAAAGACCCTTACCCAGAGAGGTTACGCTCTCATAGTTCTCCCGCATGACTTCCCTGTAGAGAGTTCTCTGGCCCGGATCCAGCAGGGCCCATTCTGCTGGGGTGAAGCAGACAGACACCTCCTCGAAGGAAAAGGGACACTGAAAGAAGAAGCAGATCCCCGCGTCAGAGATCACGTCAGGCAGAGTTTGCACAGTGGAAGGGAGTCGTCTGGGACGGTGCAGGATGTATGGCTTGGCACAGGTGAAGGGAGCAGCGTTGTTCAGAGCCTCTCTCGCCTAGACCATGGTAGAAACTGCAGGAGCGAAACCGTCCCTGAGAAAGGAGAAGGGAACCCAGACGGTCCCCTGTTCATTTCCCTTACCTGAACTGGAAGTAAAGCTGCCGTTTCCACACCTCCGAAAGGATGACGGCTCAACAGCATCTCTCCACTGCCTGTTAGCAAGAGAAAGGAGGAAGGAAGAGGGTTTGTCGTGGCTTCCTGTTCCGTTTGCTTGCTTGTCCCCCGCTTCATGCCCCCCTCCCTTCCCAGGAGTTCGAAACCTTGCCCCTGTGTACACTCGACACAATTCTTGCACTCTTTTTATTAAATTCTGAGAGAGGCAGATAAAATGCTGCCAACGTATTTCAGGCTTCTGTGAGATTCGAACTGTGCTCTGTGAACTCTGGAGTGCCAAAGGTTACAGCACCCCTGCCGGATCGGACCAAAAGCCCAGGAACCCCAGTCTCCTGCCGTCTGGGCCCTTGGGTCTGGGCTGGCGGTGGAAAAAGAGGGGTGGGGGTGGAAACGATGTCACACAACACATCCCCGTCACATTCAGCCCAAAACCCAGATGCCACTAGAGCACTCCTGGAGGATCTAGGGTAATATCAGTTCCAAGCTTCACACCAAGGTGTCGAGAAATTTGGCTCATCCAAAATGGAGTTCCGTTTTAAAAAGCTGGTTCGGTCTGGCTGCGGCCTGTCTCGTCTCTGTGGTCGATTCTGCATTTGTCTTTCCCACCGGGTGCCCCCGCCTCCTGACTCCATCTTCAAAAAAAGCTGTCTACATTGGGTGCCGTTTTCACACCCCAACAGTGCTAGCATACTTTTGCATGTCTGCATATGTTCATCACCCTCTCGTGGCGGCTCCACTGTCATGGCGCCTCTGCACTGTTTTAAATGAATCTTCTCCAAACGACTTTCAAATGAGCATCAGGACGGTGTCACAGCAGCAGGAAACTGATTTAAAAATTGCAAATGCAGGTTTGACCTGTGTCTCCAGAGTTTCACACAGTCATGCTGGGAGAGGAGAGTGTGACCTGCTTCCCTTTCTTAAAGACTGGGATCACATTTGCTCTTCTCCAGTCTCGTGGCACCTCCCCAGTCCTCCAGAAGGCCTTGACGATGATGGACAGAGGCTCTGCAGGTTCATTAGAAAGTTCTTTGAGCACTCTTGGGTGCACACCACCTGGCCCAGGGGACTTGTATTCGTCCAGTGCAGCCGGTTCTTTGTCTCTACAGCTGCAATAAGAAATCTAGCGCCTAACTTGGCCATCCACTACCATCATAGTAACTTTGGTGGGTTTCCTACTGTGAGCCAACCTCACAGGGAGGGACAAAGAAGGACTGGTGGCAGACTACCTATGCTGGGGGTCCACAGCTGCCCCCAACACCTCTTTGTACTTTGAAGAATAAGAAGAAGTAGAAGAAGAAGAGATTGGATTTATACCCTGCCCTTCACTACCCAAAGGTGTCTCAGAGCATGGGATTGAGCAGGTTGGGAAAGAAGTCCTTTTCTCCCTTTCTCACAAGACAAGAACTCGTGGGCGCTCCATGAAATTGCTGAGCAGTCGGGTTAGAATAGATAAAAGGAAGTCCTTCTTCACCCAAAGAGTGATTAACACACAGAATTCACTGCCACAGGAGGGGGTGGCAGCTACAAGCATGGGCAGTTTCAAGAGGGAATTAGATAAACATCTGGAGCAGAGGTCCATCAGTGGCTAATAGATGGGAACTCTCAGTCTGGGTCAGGTGATGCCCTCTATTCTTGGTGCTGGAGGGGGCAGCAGTGGGAGGGCTTCTGGTGCCCTGGCCCCACTGCTGGACCTCCTGAGGGCACCTGGTATATTTTGGCCGCTGTGTGACAGAGTGTTGGACTAGATGGGCCATTGGCCTGATTCAACATTGGCTTCTCTTATGTTCTTATGTTCTTATGTTTATAAGCAGCACAGGGAGCCTGGTTATGTCAGACAGACCCACCCTTTTCTGATACCAGGTAAACACATTTTTTTAAAAAAAAAAATCCTTTGTAATTAAACCCACATAAAACCCACAGAGCTGGCTAGTCTCCATGTTACGCAACTGGTATGAAGTCCCTGCAGCTATGATTGTGCGCAGTCTTGCGACTGCAGTTTGAGAAGGAGGCTGGAAGTCGGGACAGACACGGCTGTTCGGTCAAAATGGCGGCCTTGCGTTCTGTGCCTGCTTCCCCTCCCCTCCCCTGCTTTGGATTTGTGTTTAATTTCCCTTAAATGTACAGGTAACAATGTTAGGGGGTGGACCTGGGAAGTTTTGATGTTTCCAAGAACATTCAACTGGCCCATGAGATTAGCTTTAGGCCCAAGAACATTCAACTGGCCCACGGGATTAGTTTTAGGATAGAAGTAGGGTTAGGTAAAGGTTTCCCTTGCTTGAAAGCCAGTCGAATCCAACTCTAGGGATGCAGTGCTCATTTGCATTAGGGGCAGTGGTGGCTCAAGTGGTTAAGACGCTGAACTTATTAGCCACAAGGTATAGATAGGGACCCTGGGGCAAGGGATGCTCTGTATTCTTGGTGTTCGGGGGGGGGGCAGCAGTGGGAGGGCTTCTAGTGTCCTGGCCCCACTGCTGGACCTCCTGATGGTCCCTGGTATTTCTGGCCACTGTGTGACACAGAGTGTTGGACTGGATGGGCCATTGGCCTGATCCAAGATTGGCTTCTCTTATGTTCTTATGTCTGGAGCAAGGGATGCACTCTATTCTTGGTGCTGAGGGGGGCAAGAGTGGGAGGGCTTCTAATGTCCTGGCCCCACTGCTGGACCTCCTGATGGCCCCTGGTATTTTTGGCCGCTGTGTGACACAGAGTGTTGGACTGGATGGGCCATCGGCCTGATCCGACATTGGCTTCTCTTATGTTCTTATGTTCTTAACTGCAGACTGGAAGGCCGGTAGTTCAGCAATTCGAGACCTGAGTGCAGCATGACGGAGTAAGCTCCCGTCTCTGCTCCCAGCTCCTGCCAACCTAGCAGTTCGAAAGCAAGAACCTGCAAGTAGATAAATAAGTACCACTTTGATGGGAAGGTAACAGTGTTCCATACGCCTCAGCAACTAGTCATGCTGGCCACGTGACCATGGAAACATCTTCGGACAGCGCTGGCTCTTTGGCTTGGAAATGGAGATGACCACCGCATCCCTAGAGTTGTACTCGACTGGCTTTCAAGCAAGGAAAACTATTACCTTCACCTAAAAGTGGGGTTACCAACCCACAGGTGGTACCTGGAGGTCTCCAGCTATTACAGTTAATCTCCAGATGACTAAGACCAGTTCCCTTGGAGAAAAACGGCTACTTTGTAAGGGGGTCTATGTGGCATTATACCCTGTTATGTGGCATTATACCCTGCTGAGGTCCATTTTCCCTAGGGAAACTGATCTCTGCAGTCGGGAGATGAGGTGTAATTGTGGGAGATCTCCAGACCTCAACGGGAGGTTGGCAACCATAGCCCATTGTGGTAGGAAAGATGGCACTTCCACGTAGAGCTTAGCACAGTGTTGGGGCTGCATGCATGTTAAAGAATAGATTTGTTTGGGGCCAATGTTCCCTCTAAGCTGTGGAGTCTTGTGAGCAAGAATTCTACTTCGTGAGCTCCCGGCATTAAAGTTGTGGGCGAGCAATTTGGCTGCGGCATCAGTTAGTTTGCTCTGGAGCCCTCCTTCCCGAGCTAAGACAAAAAATGTGTGAGCTGGATGCTAAAAAACCTGTGAGCTAGCGCATACTGACTCACCTTAGAGGGAACACTGGTTTGGTGTAGGGTTGCCACCCTCCAGGGGAGACCTAGGGATCCCCCAGTGAATTCCAGCTCATCTCCAGACTACAGAGATCAGTTCCCCTGGAGAAATGGTCTGCTAAGGAGGGTGGATCTGATGGCATCGTACCCCACTGGGGTCCCAGTCCTCCCCAGGCTCCATCCCCAAATTCCAGGAGTTTCCCAACCTGGAGGTGGCAACCCTAACCCCCATCCCCTGCTGGTGGCCTGGGGGGGGGGACCTGGCAACTCTAGTTTGGGGTGAGGGGTGTCTGTGTGTGTTTGTGTGTGGGGGGAGTGATTGACAAACTGTTTTCTAGAAAGCTGCCACGGATATCTCAAGATTAGAAGTGGCCCCCTAGGGTCCCCGTTGCCAGTGTTCCCTCTAAGCTGAGCGAGTGTGAGCCAGCTCACAGCTTTTTAGCCTCCAGCTCACACATTTTTGTCGTCGCTCAGAAAGGATGGCTCTGGAGCAAAACTGAGTTATGCCGCAGCCAGACCACTCGCTCACAGCTTTAAATGCCGGTAGCTCGCTGTTGTGTACTGAGTCTGGGGTCGAATCTGCATTTGCATTTTTAAATCGGTTGTGTGCTGCTGTGACGCCATCTTTCTCTATGCTTGTTTGAAGAGTTGTTTGGAGGAGATTCTTTTAAAGCAGAGTGGAGGTGCAATGACAGCGGAGCCGCCCCGAAAGGACGATAAACATATGTGGACGTGCAAAAGTATGCTAGCACTGTTGAGATGTGAAAATGACACCAAATGGGGGCAGCTTTTTTGAAGACGGAGTCAAAAGGCTGGGAAAGGCAAATGCAGATTCGGCCTATACGTCATCCCTGAACTAGTACCGGGATCTGGGCGAGCTTGTTCCCCCTGAACAATAGCTTACTAGGATCCTGGAGTAGACCAGTAGAGATACAGTGTTATGTAAATAGGTGTGTTTGGGGTGTGGTGTTCGCGTGCTTAAAAACAGGGCGGCTGCCTTGTCTTGTAGTGTTCCTGAAGTCACTTACTAAAGTGGTGCTGTTTCACTGCAATGGCGTCTTGAACCCAGTCTTTAACATTCATGAAGTAGAATTTTGGCTCACAAGACTCCAACTGCTCAGAGGGAGCATTGCCCGTTGCAGTTATGTGCATCTAGGTAAAGGTAAAGGTTCCCTTGCTCGAAAGCCAGTCGAATCTGACTCTAGGGTTGCGGTGTTCATCTCCGTTTCCAAGCTGAAGAGCCAGCGCTGTCCGAAGACATTTCCGTGATCATGCGGCCGCCATGACTAAACACCAAGGCGCACGGAACGCTGTTACCTTCCCACCAAAGTGGTACCTATTTATCTACTTGCAATTTCTTGCTTTCGAACTGCTAGGCTGGCAGGAGCTATGCGCATCTGGGCTGGTCTAAATCGGACCCAGGCCTCTTGTTGCGCATGTTCCCCAGGAAACCATCCGGCCAGCCTGTGTTTCTGTCTTCACCAGAGCTCATGCCGGCCAAATGCTTCCTCTCTTCGCCTTTTTAAATAGATTTAAACCGCTCCAGTCCATCGACTCTCCGTGAGGCATAATCAAATCCTCGCTGGGAAAACTGTCCCGTTAGCGTGAATCGGCCCTTCTCCCCGACCCCAGGGAAGAAACGCCTGCATGAAGCGTCTCCCCGCGACGGGTGTTATGCGAAAGAGTCCATGGCTGCGGGAGGGGGCACCTCATGGGCAGCTAACTATAGACGCGGGCGTTTAATTAGTGAGAGGCGTGAAGGACTGGACATCCAGGCCCCACACATTCCTCGGATTTCGGGCCTGGCAACATTCAGGCGTTTGGATCTTCCCTATTTTAGAAAGCATTCCTTGCTCGGATGCTCCAAGACTGTTGGGCCAGCTTGATAACTGGCAGCGCCGTCGCTTGGCCAGAGGAGAGATTCCCCGCAGATCTGAGAGAAGCGCATCAAGGGAATTAAGGCAGGCTGGGAAAGGGAGGGCATGGAAGAGTTGGAAGGGACCTCCGGGGTCATCTAGACGATCTATCGAATTTGCATTCGCATCTTTAAATCAGTTTTGTGCTGCTGCGACGCCGTCAAGCACAGAGAAAGACAGAGGCCGAATCTGCATTGGGCTTTCCCACCAGTGTCCCCGCCTTTTGACTCCATCTTCAGAAAAGCTGTCCCCATTTGGTGTCGTTTTCACACCTCAACAGTGCTAGCATACTTTCACAGTTCCACATATGTTTATCATCCTTTCGGGGCGGCTCCACTCTCATTGCACCTCCGCACTGCTTTAAAAGAATCTTCTCCAAACAAGATTCAAACAAGCATAGAGAAAGACGGCGTCACAGCAGCACGCAACTGGATTTAAAAATGCAAATGCAGATTCGACCTAGCTAGAGAGCCAGTTTGGTGTAGCGGTTAAGTGCGTGGACTCTAATCTGGGAGAACCGGGTTTGATGCCCCACGCCTCCACTTGCACCTGCTGGATGACCTTGGCCAAGCCATAGTTCTGGCAGGGCTGTTCTTGGAAAAGAACAAATTCTGTCAGACCTCTCTCAGCCCCGCCTACCTCACAGGGTGTCTGTTGTGGGGAGGGGAAGGGAGGGGAGTTTGTAAGTTGTTCTGAGACTCCTTTGGAAGGATGCTGACAAGCTCGAGCGTGTCCAGAAGAGGGCAACCAGGATGGTGAGAGGGTTGGAATCCAAGTCTTATGAGGAAAGGCTGAGAGAGTTGGGTCTGTTTAGCCTGGGAAAGAGAAGGCTTAGAGGGAACACGATTGCAGTCTTCAAGTATCTGAAGGGCTGTCGTGTAGAAGATGGAGCAGATCTATTCTCTCTTGCTCCGGATTGCAAGACCAGATCTAATGGTTGGAAATTACAAGGGAGTCATTACCAGCTAAATATCAGGAGAAACTTCCTCACTATCAGAGTGGTTGAGCAGTGGAACAGACTGCCTCAGGAGGTGGTGGATGCTCCTTCCCTGGACATTTCCAAGTGGAGGCTGGATGACCATCTTTCGGGTATGTTGTAGGGCTATCTTTCGGCTGTGCTCCTGCAGAGTGCAGGGGGTTGGACTAGATGACCTGCAAGGTCCCTTCCAACTCAAACATTCTATGATTCTATGATTTCGTAGAAAAAGAGGTGCAGGAACACCAAGAATACAGAGCATCACTTGCCCCACCCTGAGTGTCCCTATCTATACCTTGTGGCTAATAGCCGCTGATGGACCTCTGCTCGTAACATAAGAACATCAGAGAAGCCAATGTTGGATCAGGCCAGTGGCCCATCCAGTCCAACACTCTGTGTCACGCAGTGGCCAAAAATACCAGGAGGTTCAGCAGTGGGGCTGGGACACTAGAAGCCCTCCCACTGTGGCCACCCGCCAAATACCATGAAGAAGAAGAGAAGAAGAGATTAGATTCATACCCCACCCTTCACTACCGAAGGGAGTCTGAGAGCGGCTTATAAGCTCCTTTCCCTTCCCCTCCCCATAACAGACACCCTGTGAGGTAGGTGGGGCTGAGAGAGCTCTGACAGGAACTGCTCTTTCAGGAACAGCTGTGCCAGAGTTTGTGACTGACCCAAGGTCACATTAGCAGGTGCAAGTGGAGGAGTGGGGAATCAAACCCGGTTCTCCCAGATTAGAGTCCACACACTTAACCACTACACCAAGAATACAGAACATCACCTGCCCCAGACTGAGAGTTCCCATCTATGCCCTGTGGCTAATAGCCACTGATGCACTTCTGCTCCATATGCTTATCTAATTCCCTCTTGAAGCTGTCCATGTTTGTAGCCGAGTTGAGGCTGTAACAGAGTTGAGGCTCTAGAGTCTTGCCTTGTGCTTGCTGAAGTCACTAATAAAGTAGAACTGATTGCTAGGCTTGCGGTCTGTTCATCCATGGAACCCACTATTTAACATCCAGGTTACAGAGATCAGTTGCGGTTCCATGTCTTACTTGGGACACCGAGGTCGTCTCGCCTTGTGCACCTGCCCGCCCCCCCCCCCTGAAATGAACTCACACGACCGGTTTCTTTGGAAAATAAGGTGGATAAAATTTGGCCACAACTTTTATTGGTTACAGCTGTAGAGCATTGGCACAGCATGGGTCCACCGGATCATACCTATCGGCTGGCCCGTGTGTCAGCCGAGTTAACCGTTCCCCAGCCAGCCGGCATGGGTAGAGAAGGCAGGAGGGCAGGTTATCGGAGTTCACGCGGACGCTTGCCCCTTTGTGAGCTCCCCTGCCCTCTGGCTGTGAGGGCAAGCACTGTTATTCCTTGAGCTAGCCAGCTCCATTTAGCCCTCACGCCAAGACCCTTAAAGGGGTCCCCCCACTTCGGAATTGGCACGCAGGCCGAATTCCGCCAAACAGATCCGGCCCCATGCTGTTACCGCTGAAAGTTGTGACAAATCGTGCAATGAAAAAACGGTAAGGAAACACTAACAATATCATGACCTACAACCCAATAAACCCCCCCCTTTCATTCACTCAAATTCCAAATCCCAACCCCAGCACCCTCATACTCAGGGAGGGATGGGTGGGCAAACCGGGCTTGCCTTGTGGTCGAGTGGGGAGGGGGAGCAACCTCCCTTCGGCCTTTTATGCCTCCCCCTCCCCGACCGCCCCCACTGCCCTCCATTGGCTGAAGAAGGGGGGGGAGGTGCGTATTTTCCCGCTGCGCACCAGCCCCCCCCTTCTGGCCAGCCGTCCTCTCTGTCCCAGCCCGTCCCCGCAAATGGCGGGCCCGGCCTACCCGGGCCCTTTCTGCTTCCGTTGCAGGAAATGGCTGCTTTGGAAGGCGGACTGTGTGGCATTGTACCCTGCTGAGGACCTCCCCTTCCTCAAACACTGCCCTTCCAAGGTCCACCCCCCAAATCTCCAGGTATTTTGCAACCTAGAGCCGGCAGCCCTGGATGGCCCAGGGGAGCCCAATCTTGTCAGAGGGTGGAGCTAAGTTGGATCAGCCCTGGTTCGTATTTGGATGGGAGACCACCAAGGTAGTCCGGGGTTGTTATGCAGAGGCGGGCAATAAGAAACCGCCTCCGTTTGTCCTCTTGCCTTGAAAACCCTACAGGATTTCCATAAGTCATCTGCGATTTGACAACACAGTACACCACACACATACACACACTAAGGTTGCCAGGTGAGGCTGACGAGTAGGCAGGGGGTTTACCAGAAGCCTTTGGGAGAGGGGAGGGGGAGTCCAGGAGAAGGAAGTCCAAAGCGAGTTCTGAAAATGCTTTCCCTCCGTTGGAAATAATGGAGGCTGGGGGTACCTCTGTCAGGTAACCCTGCCATTGCTGAGTGGGGGGGCGGGGAAAGGCATCTTTCACTGTTCTGGAATGTGGGAGGAACTCTGAGTCTCCAGTCTCACTGATTTAGAGTGTCTGCTCTGCTCCTTATCAATTCGCCTGACCTTGGGTCTCATGCTACCCTGGCATGGGGAATGTACTGGTTTGAGGCATTCTCTTTCATGGCTTAGCGCGGGCGCGAAGTTTATTCATTGGCTTGTAGGTGGGGGGGTAGTTTGAATGGGCTATATCTGCTATTGCTTTGTACTATCTGGCATCACTGACAAAGAACTGGTTCCTGCAGCTCTCTGACTGGTCTTTAATAAATACTATCTTCTTATGAAGCCTGGTGTTTGACTGACTATCTGGAGAACTTGACTATCTGGAGAACTTCGGGGGCCCATACAATTGGACCCTCTGGTCCAATCTTTTTAAATTTGGTGGGGGGGGTTGAGGAGAGGCACCAGCAGCTATGCTGAAAATCTGGTGCCTCTACTTCAAAAAACAGCCCCCAGAGCCCCTGGATTGATTCTCCATTATACCCTATGGGGACGGGTTTCCGTAGGGTATAATGGAGCACGCAGCAGCTATTTCTCCCCCCCCCACTTTCTGATAGCCCTGAAGTGGGGGGAGGGGCTCCAAACCGAGCGATCTCCTGTCCTCAACTGGGGATTGGCAACCCTAACACACATGCACACATCTCTTACATACGTAGAAAAACCCTCTTAAAAAAAATAAAAATAAAGTTTTTATTTGTTTTCTTACACAGAGTGAACAATGACATAAATCTGATAATACAATATAAATTGAACATAAACGTTCATAAAGGTGCACAGTAAGCTGTATTTTAAACAGTGTGCACTTACGTCATTTTGTTACAGAGTTACATAAAATGTAGGACATCATAGAATTTGCCTGGTACGTTATAGTTTGGAGGTATATCATTACTAAAGACATGTTCTAAGAATGTGAACCATTTTACTTGGAAATTACTACTACAAGTATAGTTATTAAAAGATGAGACCTTGTCTGATAGCTTGTCCATAGAATAAAATTCCCATAGTCCCCGGTCACATGGGCCAGATAATGCGGGGAGGAGGTGTGGCTCTTTGCGCCGGCGCAATTAGACCCACCAGAATGCGATCAGATGCAACGGCGGCATACCCTAGTTTTGTCAGCCAGCGCATGCGCATAAACAGGGACAGCCAGGGAAAGCTGCATGCCGGCATGATCGCACTGAATGGTTCCGTGGGCAGCCCGTGGCAAACCATTTGCTAGCGCATTCGATGTGCTACTTTTTAACTGCGCAGCTTCAGCGGCTTGCCACGGGTTGGCCTCGGGTGCGCTACGCCTCCCAGATGTTCTGGTGTGATCGCACCCGGAAAATCCGCTGGAGTATTGTGGCTTCCACGTGGCAAATGCTCCGTGTGACTGGGGCCATAGTTTAGCAAACCATTGAGTGAGAAATGAGACTTTTAAAATCTTTCCAGTAGTTGTCAATGACTGTCTTTGCTGCGGTCAGGAATATTGAGATCAGCTCCCTCTGCGATTTGGGGATTTCGGAGCCTTTCCACAGGTCAAGTACGTATAGTTCCGGAGAGAGAGGAATGTGGTATCCTGTGATGTTTCTAATGGCTTTTGAAACTTTTATCCTGAATTTCTTATCTATTGGGCAGTATCACCAGCAGTGGCACCGAAATTTGGAAAAGGTTATGAGAAAAATTGCAGAAAAACCCTCTTGAATAATTTGGTTTGGCATAGTTTGTGGAATGCCAGGAGAATGGGAGAACTTCCTGACCATAATGTGGGAGGCATCGCAGAGTAGGCAGGTGCGCAGGCAGCCGTTGTTAATTCTGCCCATTTGCAGGCTGGCACACGCGCAAAGCCCTGCTCAGATTAATGAAGCTGTCCTGGCGGAGCGGAACAGGACAAGCTGTCCTATGGATATGAGGGTCCCAGGCCACGCGTTTCTTTCCGACTTCCTTTGATGTATCACCTAAGCAAGGAGCACTAAATGTTCCTCGATATCTTGCTTGAGCAGAAATTAAAGTTAATGCATTACATCTCGGGGCTGCAAACTGGTACCAGAATTGGGCATGAAGGAAACGTGTTTTGTTTTTTTTGTTTTTTTAAGACAAAACACTATTCCTGGTTCGATCCTGATTCCAACTCACTTTGTCTGCATAATTTCTGACGGCACTTTTGGACCACGGAGCCATTAAGAGCCGTGAAAACGGTAGAGGAACCTTTTAAACTGTGCAAACCCTCTCACAAAATACTTGCCTTTTGCACCATGTTAACATGTAACAAGTAACAAGTAACATGGAGCTGCGGTGGCTCAAGTGGTTAAGACGCTGAACTGCAGGCTGTGGAAGGTCAGTAGTTCAGCAGTTCAAGATCCGGGTGCCGCATGACAGGGTGAGCTCCTGTCTCTAGTTCCAGCTCCTGCCAACCTATGACAGGGTGAGCTCCTGTCTCCAGTTCCAGCTCCTGCCAACCTAGCAGTTTGAAAGCAAGAAATTGCAAGTAGATAAATAGGTACCACTTCGGTGGGATGGTAACAGCGTTCCGTGCGCCTTGGTGTTTAGTCATGCCGGCCACATGACCACGGAAATGTCTTTGGACAGCGCTGGCTCTTTGGCTTGGAAACGGAGATGAGCACCGCAGCCCTAGAGTCGGATTCGACTGGCTTTCGAGCAAGGGAACCTTTACCTTTAACAAGTAACTCTTCAAGGGGGTGGTAGAGGAAAGCAAGTGAGCAATTGGAGAGGTCGTGGCATGCGGCTCACCCCACAAAAGAGCTTGATCCTGTGCGTGTTTACTTGAAAATGAATTCTTTTTAGTTCAGTAGAAATCAGTCCAAAGTCTGGTTACGTCTGTGAGAGGGAGGGCAGGACGGGGTGAGCCAGTGCTTGGCTTTCATGGCCCGTTCTTATATGCCCAGAGTAGTACCAATTGCATGAATTGACCTAAATTGCCCAGGGTAGCCGGATCCTGTCAGATCTTGGAAGCTAAGCAGGGACAGCCTTGGTAGTATTTGGAAGGGAGACCCCCAAGGAATAACAGGGGTGTGACACCGAGGCAGGCAATAGCAAACCTCCTCTTCTCATTTCTTGCCTTGAAAACCTATTAGGGTCCACACCATAAATCAACTGTGCCTGGATGTCAGGTAGTCCTGTCCTGTGTCTTTCACTGTCTCTTATCAGGTCTCCAACCTTGCCTCTCCAGCTGCTGGAGTTTTGGCTGGGAACCAAACGGTTTTTAGATTGTTTTGCTTGCTTGCCCGCTGCTTTTACCCACGTGCACGAATACTGTTCATTGGCTTCTGCTGTATGGGGGGGATGCTTGAATGTAGTATATCTTAGCAGGCCCTATTGTATGTGGCCATTACAGACACAAGCTGTACACGGGTCTTTAGTTCTGCTTCACCATTAAACATTGTCTTCTGAAGAAGCCCTGTGTTGCGCGAGCTGACTGAGGAACTTGACACTGGATGGCAAAGTAAAAATCTATCTATCTATCTATCTATCTATCTATCTATCTATCTATCTATCTATCTATCTATCTATCATCATCATCATCATCATCATCATCATCATCATCTATCTATCATCTATCATCTATCTATCTATCATCTATCATCTGTCTGTCTGTCTGCCTGCCTGTCTGTCTGTCTGTCTGTCTGTCTGTCTGTCTGTCTGTCTGTCTGTCTGTCTGTCTGTCTGTCTGTCTGTCTATCTATCTATCTATCTATCTATCTATCTATCTATCTATCTATCTATCTATCTATCTATCTATCTATCTAATCCATCCATCCATCCATTCATCTATCTAATCCATCCATCCATCCATCCGTCCGTCCGTCCATCCGTCTGTCTGTCTGTCTGTCTGTCTGTCTGTCATGGCTAAGGTGGGGTGTCACCTGACGCTGCCACCACTCTGGATTTAGGATCCCTTGAGAAGGGCCAGAGAAGGGCTGCCAGCCTCCAGGTGGGGCCTGGGGATCTCCCGCTTTCACAACTGATCTCCAGCTGACAGAGATCAGCTCCCCTGGAGAAAATGGCTGCTTCGAAGGGCGGACTCCAGGGCATTGGACCATGCTGAGGCCCCTCCCCTCTCCAAACCCCGCCCTCTCCCGGATCCACCCCCAAAGTCTCCAGGTATTTTCCAATCCAGAGCTGGCAACCCTAACCCAGAGCACCCTCCCAAGACCTTCGGACCCCCCCTTTTGGCCGAATAATAGGTGTGAGGACCAGGCACAGTAAACGAGAAGGAAAACGTTTCTTTTATAGGAGGTCAAACAAACAAGGGGCAGGAATAATAACAATAAGTGGGTGAAAATAAAAGAAAACAAAGGCCCTAACGCGGCTGAATATACTGTCAAGGTTGACACAGAGAGTCCTCCATCTCTCTGTGTTATACCTCTGAGGATGCCAGTCACAGCTACTGGCGAAATGTCAGGCCCTACAGTGCCAAGACCATGGCCACACAACCCGGAAAAGCTACAGCAACTAATGAACTCCAGCCGTGGAAGCCTTCGATAAATTACCTGTCTACTATTTTTCTTCTGACCTTGACACAGAGAGTACTCAGTTTTCCTGTGTCCCAGGTTCAGTCCCCGGCATCTCCCGTTAAAAGGCCCAGGCAGGAGGTGATGGGAAAGACCTCAGCCTGAGACCCTGGAGAGCTGTAAAGAGGGGCTGTGGCTCAGTGGAAGAGCCTCTGCTTGGCATGCAGAAGGTCCAAGGTTCAGTCCCCGGCATCTCCCGCTAAAAGGCCCAGGCAGGAGGTGATGGGAAAAACCTCAGCCTGAGACCCTGGAGAGGTGTAAAGAGGGGCTGTGGCTCAGTGGAAGAGCCTCTGCTTGGCATACAGAAGGTCCCAGGTTCAATCCCCGGCATCTCCCGTTAAAAGACCCAGGCAGGAGGTGATGGGAAAAACCTCAGCCTGAGACCCTGGAGAGCTGTAAAGAGGGGCTGTGGCTCAGTGGAAGAGCCTCTGCTTGGCATGCAGAAGGTCCAAGGTTCAATCCCCGGCACCTCCAGCTAAAAGGATCAGGCAGGAGGTGATGGGAAAGACCTCTCTCTGCCTGAGACCTTGAAGAGCCGTTGCAGGTCTGAGTGGACAGTGCTGACTTTGATGGGCCGAGGGTCTGAGTCAGTGTAAGGCAGTGGGTTCATGTGTTCATGACCGCTGCCGGGACCGGGTCAGAGAAAGTGCAGGATTGGAAAATCCAAACTTTCCCAACATTAATCCAGGTTTTGCTGTGTCATTTCCCAGAACTTCGGAACAAAGCAAGCTTGGGAAAGATCAGAGATAACCTGGGGAAATCCCAGGTGGTACGCAAAGGAACCATGATGCTGCAGGGAACTGTGGGATGACTACCGGCAGAGCGTCTAGGTAGATGGTTCACCCGCAGCCAATATAGGATTGCCAACCTCCAGGTCGGGCCTGGAGATTTCCCAGAATTAGTGCTGGTCTCCAGACTACAGAGATCATTTCCCCAGGAGAAAAAGGCTACTTTGGAGAGTGAACTCAATGGGCATTATACTCCCCAAACCCCAACCTCCCCAAACTCCACCCCAAATCACCAGGAATTTTCCAACCTGGAGCTGGCAACCCCAAGTCAGTGTAAGGAGGTGGGATTGAGCCCTTTAAAGGGCTTTCACCCTTTCCCAGCTGAGCTGAGCTGTAGCTGTGCAGTACGCCTCTGCTGCGAAAGAAGAAGGAAAAGAGATCGGATTTATACCCTGCCCTTCACTACCTGTGGGAGTCTCAGAGCGGCTTACAACCTCCTTTCCCTTCGCCTCCTCACAACAGATGCCCTGTGAGGTCGGTGGGGCTGAGAGAGCTCTTTTGAGGACTGTCCTTGAGAGAACAGCTCTGAAAGAACTTGTGACTGACCCAAAGTCACACCAGCAGCTACATGCGGAGAAGTGGTTCTCCCAGATTAGAGTCCGCACTCTTAACCACCACTCCAAACTGGCTGTCAGGGAAAGGGAGAAGAAAGGGGGGGGCCTGCGAGCACATAACCTCTGTCAACTCTGTGCTCTTTATTGAAGAGCCGTGTTGGTCTGCAGTAGAAGAGGTTTTTTGGGCTACGAACTTTCGAGAGACAAACTGTCAAAAGCGTATAAAGGTAAAGGTCTCCCTTGCTCGAAAGTCAGTCGAATCCGACTAGAGGGTTGCGGTGCTCATCTCCGTTTCCAAGCCGAAGAGCCAGCGCTGTCCGAAGACGTTTCTGTGGTCATGTGGCTGGCATGACTACAATTACAATTGACCTCCAGATGACCAAGACCCGTTGCCCTGGAGAAAATGGCTGCTTTGGAAGGGGGACTCTGTGGCATTATACCCCACTGAGGTCCAGCAGTGTTCCCTCTAAGCTGAGTCAGTGCGAGCTAGCTCACCGTTTTTTAGCCTCCGGCTCACACCTTTTTGCCTTAGCTCAAGGAGGATGGCTCCAGAGCAAGCTAATTTACACAGTTGCCAAACCACTCGCCCACAGCTTTAATGCCAGTAGCTCGCAAAGCAGAATTTTTGCTCACAAGACTCCACAGCTTAGAGGGAGCATAGGTCAAGGTCAAGGTCAAGGTTTTCCTTGCTCGAAAGCCAGCCGAATCCGACTCTAGGGATGTGGTGCTCGCCTCCGTTTCCAAGCTGAAGAGCCAGCGCTGTCCGAAGATGTTTCCATGGTCATGTGGCCGGCATGGCTAGATGCCGAGGTGCACGGAACGCTGTTACCTTCCCACTAAAGTGGTACCTATTTACCTACTTGCAATTTCTTGCTTTCAAACTGCTTGGTTGGCAGGAGCTGGGACCAGAGACGGGAAGCTCACTCCGTCGTGCGGCACTCTCAGGTCTTGAACTGCTGAACTACCGACCTTCCGGTCTGCAATTCAGCTTCTTAACCACTTGAGCCACCGCAGCTCAGTTATTAGTTATGCCATTGAGTCCACCTTCACCAAAGCGGGGATTTTCTCCACAGGAACTGATTTATGTCGGTTGGACACCAGCCGTGGCTCTGGGAGGTCTCCAGTCCCCACCTGGAGCTTGGCAACCCAAAGGGGAATTCCCCGCCAGGCCTGGGTGACTGGGAATGCTGTTCTTCAAGATGGAGTCTAGTGAACACGGAGGGAGTGGCCCCAAAGCTCTCAAGCCAAGCCGCCAGCGGCCCGCCTCCTTGATTCAGGCCTCTCCCCCTGGGATTCGACCCTTATCCCTGGAAATCTCCGGGCCAGAAGTCCCTAAAAGTTTGTCGGGAAGTCCCTCCCAGCCGCCGATCCAGCCGGGCCAGCTCTCCGAACAAGGGTTGTGGTTTCCCAACTCCTGAGCGGTGCTGAATTATGCTGTTAAAAGTGCTATGCAAATAATTCGTAATCATGCTGCGAAAATAGTGAAGCGCAAATGCCGGCGCATGCCTAACAGCTGCTGCTGCTGCACAGAATGGGGAAAACCTATTAAATAGGTGTGGCCGGAGGGCACTGCGTGGGAGGAAGCCCCCGGAAAAAGCGAAATGAGTCATCTGGATTCCTCCCTTCACGGCAGCACCCTGCAGGAGAGGGGCGCCCCCCCCCACTTGGTGGAGAAATGCGTGGGGAAGTGGGTGTCGGCCCCTCCCGACGATGACATGTTGTCAGCGTGAGGCTGAGGCCTGCAGCTGCCGCCTAGGCCCCGTTCCCAAGGCAACGGGGCCCACCTCGTGCCAGGGCTGACTCAGGCCAAGACGGTTCCCGCAAGTGGGAGAGGGAAGGGAGCGGCTCCGTCGTCATTCCTCCAGGGAAGGGCCGCCCCGTCTTCGCCGTGGAGGGCTGGGCCCGGATGGCGGCAACGTTGCGCCATGCTCGGCGGTGCGACTCGGATCGGCCTCCGGACGCTTCCACTTCCTGGCGCGACGGGGATTGACGCAACACCCCGCCTGGAACGTCCCGAACGCTGCTGGGATGAAAGGGGATCGCGCCAGAGATCGACCTGGCTCCAAAGGGCTGCGTTGGGAAGGCTCACGGGGGCCTCTCCTCCGGCTTGTGGGGCAGAATCTTGAAGTGAATGTGTCGGACTAGGGTCTGGGAGACCCGGGTTCGAATCCCCACTCACGCCATGGAAACTCGCTGGGTGACTTGGAACCAGTCGCACACTCTCAGCCTAACCCACCTCACAGGGTCGTTGTGACAATAAAACAGAGGAGAGGAGAAGGATGCCAGCTGCTTTAGGTCCCCGCTGGGGAGAAAGGCGGGGTATAAAGAAATAAATAGCTCTTCAGAAACGGCCCTGCTCCCTTCTGTGGTTTGGGTCTTTATTCAATTTAGGGTTGGCGGCAGGACACTTCTCAACTCCCCCACCCCACTCCTGCCGATTTCTTCTCAGCTGGGCAGTGGGAGGAAAATGGGGGGTGAAATGGGGGGGCCTGCTGGGTGTCCCTGGCATTGTAGCATCACTTCTGGCTCAAACAGGAAGTGACATCATCACCTTGGGTGACACTCTAGCATTTGCCCAGAGCGCTATGGTAAAACCATAGATAGAGATATGAACTTTCGAGAGACAAACTGTCAAAAGCGTATTACCCCCCTCCCCCAATCTTGTGGATCTCAAAGGTGCAACTGGACTCAAGTCTATATCCATGGATGGTGCCACGTTGGGACCCTCTATAACATCGTGCACGGGAACAGGGTAGAGCAGGGGTGTCAAACATGTGACCTGGGGGAACTCTGAGCATGAGATTTCTGTGGTGAATGACAATAAATCAACGTATTAGCTGACAGAGCTAATATTTTAAGCACTTTTTTATTATTTTAAGTAAAAAAAAAATCTTTGTGTTTGTGTCCTTTATAAAGTTTATATCTCCACTACTTAAAGACAATTCTACTGAGGACACTTTGGCCAAACAATCATAGGAAGTTACGTTTCGGGACCAGAAATTATCATCAGTGAAACGTCACTTGGCATGTGACTGCATCTTTGGAGGCCTCGTTTATACTCTTATTCTGTGCCTTGTGGTTCCATTTTGGAACAGCTCTCTGGTGAGAACAACAAATAAAACCATAGATAGAGATTTGGGCAAATGCTAGAGTGTCACCCCCCGTGTGATGACGTCATTTCCAGGCCATGCTGGAAGTGTCATCGCTATACCAGGGGTATGCCCATTGCTTCCCCGTAAGTCCCTGCAAATCCTCTCCCACCTCCCACAGGTGGCCAGGCCAGGCTCGGCTATCTTAATCCAAAAGCCTCTTTTGCTGTCTCCCCCCCCCCCGCACCATCAGTAGGATTGCCAACCTCCAGGTGCTGGCTGGAGATCACCTGGGATTACGACTGGTCTCCAGGCGACAGAGATCAGTTTGCTTGGAGAAAAAGGCAGCTTTGGAAGGTGGACGCTCTGGCATGATGCCCCATTGACATCCTTCCCATCCCCAAATCCCGTCCTCTGCATGCTCCACCCCCAAAAAATCTCCAGGTAATTCCCAACCCAAAGCTGCCAGCCCGAGAGAAGAAGAGAAGAAGAAGAGATTGGATTTTTACCCCGCCCTTCACTTGGACTCTCAGAGCGGCTTACAAACTCCTTTCCCTTCCCCTCCCCACAACAGACACCATGTGAGATCGGTGGGGCTGAGAGAGCTCTGACAGAAACTGCTCTTTTTCAAGAACAATTATGCCAGAGCTTGTGACTGACCCAAGGTCACATCAGCAGGTGCAAGTAGAGGAGTGGGGAATCAAACCCGGTTCTCCCAGATTAGAGTCCACGCACTTAACCACTGCACCAAAACTGGCTCTCTAACACAGCTGACTTATGGTCACCCCAGCAAGGGGCTTTCAAGGCAAGGGAGAAGCTAGTGTACTTCGGTCACATTATGAGAAGACGAGTGATTTCAGCTCATACTTCATTAGTGCACGGGAGAACTTGAGATAACTAGTGTGGCCCATGCACGGCCCACTTATATTCAAGCCACACCCAACACACCCACACCCAACACACACGCCCCTCACCCGCGATAGGTTTTATTTACACACAATTTCCCCTATTGGCTCCCGTTTGGATCCGAGCTAGCCGATCGGAGAGTTCTCAGATCCTTCTCTTCTATTGTCCTTAGATGCATAAGAACATAAGAGAAGCCAACGTTGAATCAGGCCAATGGCCCATCTAGTCCAACACTCTGTCACTCAGTGACCAAAAATACCACGTGCCATCAGGAGGTCCAGCAGTGGGGCCAGGACACTAGAAGCCCTTCCACTGCTGCCCCCTCCAGCACCAAGGATAGAGGGCATCACCTGCCCCAGACTGAGAATTCCCATCTATACCCTGTGGCTAATAGCCACTGATGGCCCTCTGCTCCAGTTGTTGATCTTATTCCCTCTTGAAACTGTCCATGCTTGTAGCTGCCGCCACCTCCTGTGGCAGTGAATTCCATCTGTTAATCACTCTTTGGGTGAAGAAGTACTTCCTTTTATCTGTTCTAACCCGACTGCTCAGCAATTTCATGGAGTGCCCACTTGAGTTCTTGTCTTGTGAGAAAGGGAGAAAAGGACTTCTTTCTCAACCTGCTCAATCCCATTCATAACCTTATAAACCTCGATGCAAAGTTTAGCCCATTCTCATGGCCATGTGCGAGCCCAGCCACTTGCGCGGTTACCTCGGTGCACAACGAAGACCCAACAGGAGATGGATGGACCCAATCGAGCCGCGGCCCTCTGTTGGCAAGACCTGAGCGAGGCTGTTAACAACAGGACACTTGGGAGGATGTTAATTCATTTGCTTGCCCTAAATTGGAAGTGACTTGGTGGCACAGAACAGACACACAAACTTTCAAGAGTCTAGACTAGAGCACGCGGGGGGGATTAGCATCTATCATGAGACAAGAATCCTATGTCCCAATTCAGCCCCGAGGGGTCCATGGTTCTGAATGTGATTCATGGTTTCCCCTTGACGCTTCAGTGTTTGAGGACGGCCACTCTTAGGTCAGCAACGGAATGGCCTGGAGAATTAACATTGGCTTTTGAGCATTTTTAATCCCATCCCTCACATTATTTAGGGTGGGGATTGCCCCCTGCCAGAGAGGCAAATCGGCAAGCCTAGGCACCCCCTCCCCCCCCAAAAAAAAAAAAATCTCCAGGAATTTCCCAAACGGGAGGTAGCATTTCTTTTTGAAGTATGCTTAGGATTTCAGTGACCTTTTGGTCTAATCCTGGTTACTGGTCAATTCAAAGGCAAAAAGTTTTAGCATCAATTCACACGTTTGTTGTTCACTCACACAGTTGAGTCTGACTCTTCGCGACCCCATGGACCACATCACGCCAGGCCCTCTTGTCTTCCGTCATTCTCCAGAGTATGCTCAACTTCATGTTCGTTGCATCAGTGACACTGTCAAACCATCTCATCCTTTGCCGTCCCCTTCTTCTTTTTTGACCTTCAGCCTTTCCCAGCATTGGGGTCTTCTCCAGTGAGGGCTCCCTTCTCATTGGGTGGCCAAAGTATTTGAGCTTCAGCTTCAGTCTCTGGCCTTCCAGGGAACAGTCAGGGTTGATTTCTTTTAGGATTGACTGATTTGATCTCCTTGCAGTCCAAGGGTCTCTCAAGAGTCTTCTCCAGCACCATAATTCGAAAGCATCTATTCTTCAGCGCTCGGTCTTCCTTATAGTCCAACTCTCGCAGCCATACAGTACTACTGGGAATACCATCACTTTGACCATATGGACTTTTGTTGGCAGTGTGATGCCTCTACTTTTTATGATGCTGCCTAGGTTTGCCATCGCTTTCCTCCCCAGGAGCAGGCGTCTTTTAATTTCATGGCTGCAGTCGCCATCTGCAGTGATCTTGGATCCCAGGAACGTGAAGTCTACCATTGCTTCCACAACTTCTCCTTCTATTTGCCAAGGAGCGATGGGGCTGGACGTTGTGATCTTCATTTTTTTGATGTTGAGTTTCAAGCCCACATTTGCGCTCTCCTCTTTCATCTTAAGCAAGAGGCTCTTTAGGTCCTCTTCACTTTCTGCCATTAGAGTGGCATTGTCTGCATATCGGAGGTTGTTGATGATTTCCCCAGCAATCTTAATTCCAGCTTCTGAATCATCCAGCCCAGCATCACGCATGATGTACCCTGCATATACATTAAATAAGCAAGGGGACAATACACATCCTTGTCGTACCCCTTTTCCTATGTTCCCAAGAAGCAAACCTGTGTTTGTCACTAAGGTTAGGGTATGCAGGTCAGAATATTCATTGCTGGGTGTTTTTTTTCCCCTTATGACCATTTAAAAAGATTATTTTCCTCTTTTCCAAGTACCGAAAAAAGAACAGTTATCAATCCAAAAAAATCCCCAAACAAACTGGAATCTTGTGGCACCCTAAAGATGAAACATAATTTTATTCTAGTATAAACTTTTGCAGACTGGTGACTGCTTTGTCAAATGCAAGCACCAAGTCACGTGAGGCAGACAATTATACATGAGATTATGCTGGAAAAAATATAAACATCAGGGTCCATGGGCCATGCAAAGCAGAATGAACAGGATGAAGTGCTGGGGGGGGGGGGTCAACAGTGGGAGGGCTTCTAGTGTCCTGCCCCACTGCTGGACCTCCTGATGGCCCCTGGTATTCTTGGCCACTGTATGACAGAGTGTTGGACTGGATGGGCCATTGGCCTGATCCAACATGGGCTTCTCTTACGTTCTTATGTCTGGGGCAAGTGATGCTCTGTATTCCTGGAGCTTGGGGGGGGGCAGCAGTGGGAAGGGTTCTGGTGTCCTGGCCCCACTGCTGGACCTCCTGATGGCACCTGATATTTTTGGCCACTGTGTGACAGAATGTTGGACTGGATGGGCCATTGACCTTATCCAACATGGGCTTCTCTTATGTTCTTATGTCTGGGGCAAGTGATGCTCTGTATTCCTGGTGCTTGGTGGGGGGGGGGCAGCAGTGGGAGGGGTTCTGGTGTCCTGGCCCCACTGCTGGACCTCCTGACGGCACCTGGTATTTTTGGCCACTGTGTGACAGAATTTTGGACTGGATGGGCCATTGGCCTGATCCAACATGGGCTTCTCTTATGTTCTTATGTTCTTAATGATATAGAATTCAGAACCGATCAAGGAAAATACAGAGACCTTAGTTGCTGTAGATTTTCCGGGTCACGTGGCCGTGGTCTTGGCATTGCAGGACCTGACGTTTCGCCAGTAGCTGTGACTGGCATCCTGTTCACAAGAGCGGCAACTGGCATTCACCCCAGTTTTGCCGAGCCTCTTTAAAACCTGGGATGGCAGTTTTACCAAGGCAATTAACACCTATAAGGAGCCATTCCAAGAGCTGCCTGCACATGAAGGGCCTCCGGTTGGTTTATGGCCCAGGTGAGATTCGAACCTGGGGCCGCTCCCTCTTTTCAATGCCTGCGGAAGTGCGGTAACTCTCTCCTTCTGGCAATACATTGTGAATAACACCCAGACTTACTCCCGGCCCCCAGCTCGGCCCTGTGCTCGGCATGGTGCCAAGGAGACAGGAAATCACTGCCTGAACAGGACACCTGTGGTTCGTGCTCAATGTTCACGGGCTCGTGGCAGAAATGCTTGCAGAAGGCAACAGTCACCAGAGCACAGCCAAGCATTGGACACTTGCCAGGTGTTACGGTCCAACCCTGTGGGTTCCGGGAACGCAGGGGGCTTGCCCTGGCCTTATCTCCTCTTCCATCTGCCCACAGGACTTTCTGGAGCTAGGAAAATCCTCTTGTCTTAGAAGACAATCTTTTCTCTTTTTTCCCCCTCCGAGACAAGGTATGTTTCCCAACAGACTGGCACTCCTTCGAGAAGACAGGGGAGCTTAAAACTGTCTGAAGACCAGCCTGAAACGTGAGAAGTTCTCATCTAATAAGACTCCCTTGCACAGTGCGCTTATACGGTGGGACGGAGGAGGGGGGGGGGCGTTTGATAACCAGCGTTCCCAGCAAGCTGAGTTCGTGTGAGCCAGCTCACCGTTTTTTAGCCTCCGGCTCACACCTTTTTGTCTCGGCTCAGGAAGGGATGGCTCCAGAGCAAACTAGTTGATGCCAGTAGCTCATAAAGTCGGATTTTTGCTCACAAGACTCCACGGTTTAGACTGGGAGCATCATTTACAGCCGCAGGCCTGTGTTCCCTCTAAGCTGAGTTACCGTGAGCTAGCTCACCGTTTTTTTAGCCTCCGGCTCACACATTTTCATCTTAGCTCAGGAAGGAGGGCTCCCCAGCAAACGAATTTGTGCACTAGCCAGATTGCCAGTAGCTCACAAGGTAGGATTTTTGCTCACAAGACTCCACAGCTTAGAGGGAACGTTGCCGCAGGCAAACATACCCTTTCCAGGCAAGGCAGGCATTCCATCTGGATGACTGACCCAAGAAGTATAAAACGTGACCTAAGACACAACGTGCGAATAGTTTGACACCAGGGGTCCCCAGCCTTTTCCAGCCTGCAGGCCCCTTTGGAATTCTGACACGCTGTGGTGGGCCCAGCCACAAAATGGCTGCTGAGGCGGCGGAGCCAGACGCAAAATGGCTGCCACAGCTTACCTTCAGTCACACAGTGGAGATCCTTGTGAGGTGGTGGCAGTGGCTTCCAAAGCGGCATTTAAAATAACATATCCACACAGCCAATCAGTTCTCCATTGGCCAATCAGAAGCCCTGCTGGGCAAGAGCCCTGCTCGGTCCCACCCACTTTTTGAAAACACTTGGTGGCCGCCAGGAAAGCTGTCGGGGGGGGGGCACCGTGTTGGGGTTCCCTGTCTCAGACTGCTGCCCCTCATGCTCCCTCTGACAACGCCACCATTCCTCCCCCTTATGCCTAGAACTGCCTCCCAGAACACCTGCCCGATTGTGTTGTCAACATACTGGAGAGAGAAAAAAATGTCCTGCCCCTTTAGTAGAGGCTTAACGTGTGCGTATGGGAAGCTCAGCCATTTATGGCAGGGAGGTAAAGAAGAAGAAGAAGAGAAGAGGAGAAGAGATTGGATTTCTACCCCGCCCTCCACTACCCAAGTGAGTCTCAGAGCGGCTTACAATCTCCTTTCCCTTCCCCTCCCCACAACAGACACCCTGTGAGGTAGGTGGGGCTGAGAGAGCTCTGACAGAAACTGCTCTTTTTCAGGGACAGCTCTGACAGAACTACGGCTTGCCCAAGGTCATCCAGCAGGTGCAAGTGGAGGAGTGGGGAATCAAACCCGGTTCTCCCAGATTAGAGTCCGCACACTTAACCACTACACCAAACTGGCCTTAAACCTCTTTTAAGGGTAATCCCAACTGCCAATCCCCATTTGGGGGCAGGGGATTCCATGGTTTGGAGCCCCTCACTGTCAAAAAGTGGTGGTGGGGGGAGAGAAATGGCCACTGGGTGCTCCATTATACCCTATGGAGACCGGTCCCCATACTGTATAATGGAGAATTGATCCGTGGGTATCTGGGGCTCTGGGTGGCCTGTTTTTTGAGGTAGAGGCACCAAATTTTCAGCGTAGCTGTTGGTGCCTCTCATGAAAAAAACAACCCCATTTCAAAAAGATTGGGCTAGGGGGTGAAATTCTATGAGCCCCAAAAGAAGGTGCCCCCATCCCCCATTCATTCCAATGGAGGGAAAGGAATGCAGTCCCCTTAAATGTGACAGCCAGAACTCCCTTCTGGCCTCACCTGGCAACCCTAGTGACATCACAAAAGCGGTGTTACATCCTTGACCCCTGGCTCCACCCCCAAAGTCTGGCCCCACCCTTAGAGTCGGACCTGGCAACCCTAATTAAGGGGGCAGGACATTTCCCCTCCAGGTTGCTAGAAAACCTACTGCCTGCTGCATGATACTGCCTCACCCTGGAGAGCCAGTTTGGTGTAGTGGTTAAGTGCATGGACTCTAATCTGGGAGAACCGGGTTTGATTCCTCACTCCTCCACTTGCACCTGGCTGGTGTGACCTTGGGTCGGTCACAAGCTCTGGCACAGCTGTTCCTGAAACAGCAGTTTGTGTTAGAGTTCTCTCAGCCCCACCTACCTCACAGGGTGTCTATTGTGGGAAAGGGAAGGGAAAGGAGTTTGTAAGCTGCTCTGAGATTCCTTCGGGTAGTGAAGGGCGGGATATAAGTCCAATCTCCTCCTCCTCCTCCTCCTCTAGTCCAGTGATTCTCCGTGTGGCCCCCGTGGGTGCCCTGGTGCCCACCAATGCTCCCTGTAAGCTGTGGAGTCTTGTGGGCAAAAATTCTACTTTGTGAGATACTGGCATTGAAGTTGTAAGCGAGTGATTTGAGTGCTGCATGAATTAGTTTGCTCTGGAGCTGTCCTTACATAAGAACATAAGAGAAGCCAATGCTGGATCAGGCCAACGGCCCCTCCAGTCCAACACTCTGTCACACAGTGGCCAAAAACACCAGGGGCCATCAGGAGGTCCAGCAGTGGGGCCAGGACACCAGAAGCCCTCCCACTGTTGACCCCCCACTCCCAAGCACCTTCCTGAGCTAAGAGAAAAATCTGTGAGCTGGAGGCTAAAAAACTGTGAGCTAACTCACACTAACTCAGCTTAGAGGGAACACTGGTGCCCACCTATGTGGCCATAGGATTAAAAAGTGAGGAGTGGCCTAGAGACCACCCAGTGCAACCCCCTGAACTGTGCAGAATAACTGAAAGTATCCCTGACCAGGTCCGTAGCCGGGAATCTTCGTTATGTGGGGCATTTTTTTTTCCTTGTGGGGTACCTATTATGCTTATATTTATACTTAAAAAAAAATAACTGGAGATTTTGGGAGTGGAGCTAGAGGAGGATAACAATTCTAATTGGTGAATTAACACACAACGTTCTTCCCACTTCAATGAAACAGATTCTTTCTGTGGATCAGAACTGCTGACGTGTAAACTAATGGCATTCACACAGCACACTCAGATAAAGCTGTTATGTGAAACGGTATTATATGCAGATCCCGTTGTGCGTATGCGTATATTTTTATAATGTGATGAAGAAATATGATTCACTATAGAATAGTAGTCTAAGTATATTTTCATAATATAACATCACGGTTGCTTTCATTTTCGATTACTGCCTGGAGATTGGCCACCCCAGGAGAGAGAGATTGGAGGGCGTGAAACTGACCAGGAGCAGCAGGGCAGCTTCCCTTTCCTTCCCTAGTTCCCAGCCGCCCTGCCATTTTGTTCAGTTTCTCTCCCCTCTAGGCGCACTGGGGTGGGGGTGTCTGGCATCATCAAATGGCGGGGCAGTGATTATGGAAGGAAGTGTGATATAAAGCCTTGAGTTTTTTCTTTAGATGTGCTGTCCATAACTGCCCATTTATGAGATGTGTTGCTGTAACTCACAAGAGTGCATATAAGAACATAAGAACATAAGAGAAGCCAATGTTGAATCAGGCCAATGGCCCATCTAGTCCAACACTCTGTCACACAGCGGCCAAAATATAACCTATTTGAAGAGATATGGGCTGAGTTCAGACTGGCAGTTTGAAGTGGGAGCAAGTCACAGGTCACACTGTGTGGACTGACGCGGGAGCATACCGGGAGGCTGCGCAAGGGAGCGTTTAGACTGCTGGCCCGGAGGCGTGGCTGTAAACAGCTTTTTCCTGGTAATTCAGCTATGTGCGCATAAACGCATCAGGGCAATTGGGGGAGGATTCCGTTGCACTGGCACCGCATTGGGTGGTAAAGCAGAGCACATCCAATCATATTGCTGCTGCCTCTCCAGGGCAATCAAGTGCACCTTATGCGCGGAAACACCCGGCGGACATTATTGCCGCGGGTTGTTCCCGGCTTTTCGAGTTAGCGTTCACACTTCCCTGAAGTGGAATGAAGTGGGATAAAGGTGCTCTCCGGGATTTGCTACCACTTTCACCAGGTATCTTTTAAATGCGGGAGCGAAGCGGTACATGACGGGTTGACTATGGGGGGGAATGCCAGATAGATGTGCCTGTGTGAATGGCCCCATTAATCCGCTTGTGAAACGTTGCTCACATGTGGCTATAGTGGGGGAAACTACCTGTCTGAACTCAGCCATGGTTTCAGTTACTGAGGAAGTTGTTCGAAACAGAGTTCTTAATATCGATATTCTTCGTTTATCATTCTTCATACACCTTCAACTCGAGAGGAGACTTTTCTACATTAAGATTGGACTTGATTGTGTTTATAGGATTGCAATTGTATCAATGCTTTGGTCTTTATTGAACTAGTGTTGGCGTCTTTTTCACACAGATTGCTATTCCCTTGTATATCATCAAATGGTGGGGCATAGCTTGTGGGTGGTGGGGCTCTGCCCCCAAATGCCCCATTGTGGCTACAGGCTTGTCCCTGACAAATAATCGCCCACCCTCTGCTTAGACAGCCCCAGGGAGGGAGAACTCACCACATTCCTGGGCGATTCCACCAACGAACTGCCCTAAATTCCCCACCTGTAAAGTAAACCCATTCTTACAAGTCCGATCCTCCACTACCGACTGAGACAGCACCTTCCCCTCCTCTAAATGATGCCCCTTCAGATACTAACTAAGAAAAGGAATCATATCCCCCTTCCACCTCCTTGTCTCCAGGAGGAACGCTCCCAATTCCTGCAGCCTTTTCTTCATAAGTCTCCAAACCCCTAATCATCCTCTTCACTCTCCTCTGCACCTGCTCTAAAGTTTCTACGTCCTTCCTACAAAAAGGAAACCAGGGAGAGAACATCTGCATCTCTCCCCTGGATGTACTATTACAGACCTGAAAGCCAGTGTTCTACACAGAACGTCAAAGGGAATATACAACATGAAAGTGCTGAAGTAGAATTCATCAAGAAATTAAATATGGTATGTTTTCCAGAGTGAAATAGAGACTTGTCTCTAATGGCTCTGCAGGTCCCGTTTGATAGAAATTTCGATTGGTGCTTCTTAATATGCTTTACCAAACTTTAACTTTGTACCAGTATCAGTCAAGTTTCACTTAAACTCATTACCTTTGCTTATCAGCTTACCTGTTCGAACCTCTGACATCTGTCATCATCCATGACTTCTAAGAACATCAGAAGAGACCTGCTGGATCAGACCAATAGTCCATCTAGTCCGGCATCCTGTCTCATACAGTGGCCAATGTGTTCCTCTGGATGGCCAACAGCAGTGTTTTATTCCTAATTGCTAATGCTGTTAAAGGCACAAAGACAACCCACACTTTGAAGGTTTATGGCACAACTCACCTAACCTTTCTAACCTCTTTCCTTTCCCCCCCACACAGAGAATGTAAACATGAAAGCCTCCTAATGGAATTCACACCAGTTCCACCTTAACTGCCCCCAACTCTTGCGATCTTCCCCATAAGAAAGACTCCCAGTTTGATTTCTGCCTATCTGAAGAAGTGAGTGGTGACTCAAAGAAACCCATATGAAAATGGGTGTTAGAAGTTGTAGCTTTCCCGGGCTATATAGCCATGGTCTTGGCATTGTAGTACCATGGCCACACAGCCCAGAAAATCTACAACAACTAACGAACTCTGGCCGTGAAAGCCTTCAACAACAAAATGGGTGTTGTTAGTCTTTAAGGTGCCACTGGTTTTTTTGTTTTATTTTGCCCCAAACCACAGAATTCCCTCTCCAGAGAGATTTGTCTGTTTTGTCTCTCTAAAGTTTTAAATAAAACAAAGGAACTAGGAGTGCCAGCCGGCCTCTGGCAACCGTCAGGAGTCTGTGTGGGTAGGAACTTTGGAGTAAAGGTTTCCCTTGCTCGAAAGCCAGTTGAATCCGACTCTAGGGTTGCGGTGCTCATCACCGTTTCCAAGCCGAAGAGCCAGCGCTGTCCGAAGATGTTTCCGTGGTCATGTGGCCAGCATGACTAAATGCTGAGGCGCACGGAACGCTGTTACCTTCCCACCGAAGCGGTACCTATTTATCCACTTGCAATTTTTTGCTTTCGAACTGCTAGATTGGCAGGAGCTGGGGCCAGAGACGGGAGCTCACTCCATCATGCGGCACTCGGGTCTCAGACTGCTGAACTACCGACCTTCCGGCCTGCAGTTCAGCATCTTAACCACTTGAGCCACTGCACCTCCTAGGGGCAACCCTAAAACAAACAAATGGTTATTTTCTGGGGTTGGCCAACTCCAGGGGGGTCCTTGAGATCTCCCAGGATTACGAAAGAATGGCGGAGATCAATTCCCCTGGTGACGATGGCTGCTGTGGAGGGTGGACTTGATGGCATTATACCCCGCCGAGGCCCCTCCCTTCCCCAAACCCCACCCTCCCAAGGCTGTGCCACCAAATCCCCAGGAATTTCTGAACCTGGAGTTGGCAGCCCTGTCTTCCCCAAGGAAAAGTAGTATGTGGTCCTCAAGAAATACGAAGGCAGCCAACGGAAAAAGAACACATGATTTTATTCACTTTTTTTGCATTAGGCCAGGTGGCCGTGTTCCTTGAAGCAAGTCCTGTGTGCATGCCTACAGCTACGGGATGGGCTTCGGGAAGGAAAACCGTGTGACAAACTCGTCCTGGGCCCAGAAGAACGACAGCTCGAAGAAGGAAGGTTTGCAAAGAGGTCCAGTCTTGAATGTCAGCCCTCGATCAGACCACATCCTGTTCAATAAACCTCCGCCAGGAAATAAAAAAATCCCCCCAAACCGGCGCCCTTCAGAAGCCGACACTCCCCCGAGCGAGGGAATAACCCAGCTTGTTTCGGTTCCCGATGAAGGACATCAGACCCGTGTAGGTGTCGATGAGGAGGGGCTCGTACTCCACCCGCACCCCATCCGTCCTGGCCGGATCATTCATCCGAACGTTCTGCACCGCCGGCACCAGCTGAGACACGAACGTGGAAATCTGTCAAGGAATGAGAGTTCTTTAAGCCAGGGAGGCCGCGTGAATTCGAGGGGTCCACGGAGCAGGCAGCGTCCCTGGTTTAGGATCCTTAGTACCACCTGCATTATTATCAGGGGTCATTTCGTAGAAAAAGAGGTGCAGGAGCTCATTAGCATAACTCATTAGCATAACTTATTTGCATATGCCACACCCCGTGGCATCACCGGAAGTGTGTCAGAAGGCAACACCCACCACTCAGGCTCCACCCCTAGGGACTGTCTTTCCACCCTGGGGGCTGTCATTCCAGTCCCAGAGTAGCCTATCTGGGCCCAGGAGGAATGCTACACGTGCTGCTTTGTGCTCCTGCTGGGAGCTGGGGGTGGGGCTTGCCGCCATCTGTGCTTCTAACTGCCGGAGCTCCGCTCCTGCGCGCTCCTGCTCCAAATGACCCCTGATGATGATGATGATGATGATGATTGCTTTTTTGGTAAAAAAAAAAAAAGCCCAGCAGAAACTCATTAGCATAACAGGCCACACCCAACAGCAGAAACTCATTAGCATATTAGGCTACACCCCTGACAGCACAGCTCATTAGCCTATTAGGCCACACCCCCACATTACCAGAAGTGTGGTCATCGAGCCACACCCACCTTTTGCTTCTTATTCTGTTTACCTTCTTTGTTGTCAAAACCCAGGGCTTTTTTTGGTAGCAGGAACTCCTTTGCATGTGAGGCCACACACCCCCTAATGTAGCCAGTCCTAATGAGTTTCTGCTGTTGGGTGTGGCCTGTTATGCTAATGAGCTCCTGCTGGGCATGGCCAACTCGGGAGCCGGCCGGAACTCCGTTCCTGTGTGTTCCGGCCCCAAAATAGCCCTGATTATTATTATTAAAACAGGCCCCCACCCCAAGGACTTTACAAACTAAGATCTATATTGGTGAAGATGATAGGGAGGAGTAGGTTGCCATCTCCAGGTTGGGAAACTCCTGGACATTTGGGGATGGAGCCTGGGGAGGACAGGGCCCTCAGTTGGGGGACCATGCCACATAATCCACCCTCCAAAGTATCTATTTTTTCCCTGTAGTCAGGAGATGGAGCTGTAATTCCAGGCTCCTGGGAGCTGGCGTCCCTAACCCTCGCCTCCTCCGCTTGCCGGTGCTCTCCCTCACTTACGACCCTCTGGCCGCTGGCCTACATCCTTCTCCCCCTATTGCCTTGCCATCCACCCTTCCCCCACCCACACATTCATTTCCCAGTCTTCCCAGGGGGTCTCACACTCATCCCTGACTGTCCTGGGCAGTGCAATGCAGCAGGGAGCGTGGGTGGCGGTGGGACCCACCGGAAGACCTGGACCTTGACAGCTGCTGTTGGATATTGTAACTCTGCATGCAAGAGGATTTGGGAGGGAAAGGGTTAAGAGAATTCTCCCACTGGGGGGCATTTGGCGGTTGGCCCCACCCTCCTCTGGGAGCCTCTTTGGCCCTTGCTTGCCTTCTGTTCCATCTTATACAGGACTTCTTCTTCTTCTTCTTCTTCTTCTTCTTCTTCTTCTTCTTCTTCTTCTTCTTCTTCTTCTTCTTCTTCTTCTTCTTCTTCTTCTTCTTCTTCTTCTTCTTCTTCTTCTCCTCCTCCTCCTCCTCCTCCTCCTCCTCCTCCTCCTCCTCCTCCTCCCCCTTTCCTGGGCTTGGATCTGTAGCCAGTTAACCTTTTTGAATTCAATCCATTCACAATTGTCCTCTCCACACTAGACCTTAAATCCTGGTTCAACCCTGTTCCCCAAACTTACATTCCCCACTACATGCGAGTTCCCCCCTGTAATTATCTCAGGGTATTTTTACATTCTATGCTACACTCGAGTTCACGCCTGTAATTATCTCGGGGTATTTCTTGTTTCCACATTACACTGAGGTCACCCCGGTTTCACTCCACACTTGTCCCGGGATAAACGGATGCTGTTATAAACAGGGATAAAGGCAAGGTATCGCATCCCGAGTTGAACTCTGATAAAACCAGGGATGAGATCCAAGTGCAGAAAGGACCAATAAATCAAATGTACCTACATGAATATATTTCAAGAGGGAATTAGATAAACATCTGGAGCAGAAATCCATCAGTGGCTATTAGCCACAGGGTATAGACAGGAACTCTCAGTCTGAGGCAGGTGATGCACTCTGTTCTTGGTGCTGGAGGGGGCAGCAGTGGGAGGGCTTCTAGTGTCCCGGCCCCACTGCTGGACCTCCTGATAGCACCTGGTATATTTTGGCCACTGTGTGACAGAGTGTTGGACTAGATGGGCCATTGGCCTGATTCAACATTGGCTTCTCTTATGTTCTTATGTTCTTATGTCATGTAAGACTGTGCTTCTATTTTTTGTAAGTGAAAATTTCTCCTGTTACCATTGGAGAGAGGTCATCTTTGTAAGTCGTTTGAACAGCCTTTCCCCCTTAAACGGGAAACATGGAGAATCAGGGATACTGTGCAAAGCTTCTTCATTTCCAAGTCAAATGTTTGGGTTTTAACCCAAAAGCTGCCCCACCTTAGGGTAGGCCGATGCGACCCCGAGTTAAGGGATGAACTGGATGTGGATTGGAGTGCTTGGAGCTCCCTAATACTTTCCTTTAAAACAGGTGCACGGGGCCGGATTCAGATGTGAGGAGAGGGTGGGTTACGCCTTCTCTGTTGCACCCTTTCTGCAACCTGAAACGGAGCTACAATTTGCCCTGTTGGCATGGGATACACCTGAGGGCCGTAGCCTACTTGTCTAATGACACTGCTGTCGGAATAACGCTGCCCTTCCTACATTTTTTTTTAAAAAAAACATACCTTTATTCAACCCAATAAATTACAAAATTCACATACCAAACGTAAGATAACAAATCTAAATACACAAATACTAGGAGCAAAGCCCGTTGTAGGAGGAAGACAACGGGCCCTAGAAAGATGCGAGACAGGCGGCCGGTCCTCCATTTTGTCCCCCCTCGCCAGCCCCTAGGGTCGAGGGGCGATGGAGCAGCCCGCGACCGGCTTCCCACCCGGGTGCATCCAGTGGCTTGCACCCCACCTGCAGCCGGCTGCCTGTAGCTGGGCTCAGGCGAGGACGACCGCGGCGGCAGTGGCAGGATCGGGCTTGGCTTGAGCCCCCCCAGCTGTTGGAGAGGCCGGTGCATCCGTCATACGGTCGCAGCCTGCCCAGCCACCTGTAGCCAAGCTTGGGCGAGGATGCACATGATGGCGGCAGTAGGATCGGGCTGAGCCCACCCCCCCCCCGGGAGCACCCAGCCCGTCCATCATTCGGTCACACGCAGCCAGGCCGGCTACCTGTGCTTGGGCGAGGATGGCCATGGTGGCATGATCGGGCTTGGGTACCAGGCTGCTGGAGCATCCGGCCCACCCGTCAACTCGGAGCAGAGTGAGGGCGTGACGCTGAGCACCTCCTCTGTGGGTGGGACCATGCCAACGGAGGCAGCAATGCAGCCATTGGAGACAGACGCCCTGTGAGTGACTCACCAGGGAGCCAACCAATTCAGGAGCGTGTGGAATCTTCTGGAGAGAGTCCATGACCAAAACGGAATTATATATAAGGAGAGACAGTACATAAAGGAAATGCCAAATACTCAGTATAACAAGGTTTCCGTCTCTCCCAAGGCCATCATAACTTGTTCTTTGCGGGAAGGGAAATATCTCAGGCAAGTCAATTTAATAACGTCAATTTAGTCCGATCCTTCTCTCCCAAGGCCATCACCAACTTATTTTTTTGTGGGTAGGGAAATAACTCAGACAGTTTATTAACATCGATTTAGTCCAATCTGATAACCATCTTGTCTCGTCGTGTTAAGACAGAAAGCTTAAAAATGGAAACCGCACAGCCTCAGAATTAGACAAATAAGAGCCTGATTCTGTATTTTGAATTTTCGTGGCCGCTTTTTCTAAAAAGCACAAATCGCAGATTTTTTGGTACCGATGGTCTATATGTAGTGGTACAGAACTCTTCTATTTTGGGGCAATTACCAGTTTTGCAGCAGTACATGACACCACTAGCTCTTTTTTCCTCCATCGAGATTTCCATATCTAGCCACAAATATAACAGTAAAACTTAGGCCTTGAATGGTATATTATATGAAACAGTCTCACTGATCTGGGCATGCACCATCCATCCTAGGTCGAATCTGCATTTGCATTTCTAGCACTGGGTTTTCTGGTAGCCTCCACACTCCATGCCGCTTTCACTTCCTTTGATCATCAGGTTTTATGGTAGCCTCCACATTCCATGTTGCTTTCGCTTCCTTTGATCATCGGGTTTTATGGTAGCCTCCACACTCCATGCCGCTTTCACTTTCTTTGAGCATCAGGTTTTATGGTAGCCTCCACACTCCGTGCTGCGTTCGCTTCCTTTGATCATCAGGTTTTATGGTAGCCTCCACACTCCATGCCGCTTTCACTTTCTTTGAGCATCAGGTTTTATGGTAGCCTCCACATTCCATGTTGCTTTCGCTTCCTTTGATCATCGGGTTTTATGGTAGCCTCCACACTCCATGCCGCTTTCACTTTCTTTGAGCATCAGGTTTTATGGTAGCCTCCACACTCCGTGCTGCGTTCGCTTCCTTTGATCATCAGGTTTTATGGTAGCCTCCACACTCCATGCCGCTTTCACTTTCTTTGAGCATCAGGTTTTATGGTAGCCTCCACACTCCGTGCTGCGTTCGCTTCCTTTGATCATCAGGTTTTATGGTAGCCTCCACACTCCATGCCGCTTTCACTTTCTTTGAGCATCAGGTTTTATGGTAGCCTCCACACTCCGTGCTGCGTTCGCTTCCTTTGATCATCAGGTTTTATGGTAGCCTCCACACTCCATGCCGCTTTCGCTTTCTTTGAGCATCAGGTTTTATGGTAGCCTCCACACTCCGTGCTGCGTTCGCTTCCTTTGATCATCAGGTTTTATGGTAGCCTCCACGCTACATGTCGCTTTCGCTTCCTTTGATCATCAGGTTTTATGGTAGCCTCCACGCTCCATGCCGCTTTCACTTCCTTTGAGCATCGGGTTTTATGGTAGCCTCCATACTCCATGTTGCTTTCGCTTCCTTTGAGCATCGGGTTTGATGGTAGCCCCCACACTCCATGCTGCTTTCATTTTGTTTGATCATCAGATTTTATGGTACCTCCAGCATAGATTTATCTCCATTTTATGGCCGTTCAGGGGTGACTTTGCAGTCATTAGTCAGGGGTATTTGAATGTGGTTTTGAGCTGCACCTTTTCCTCCCAGTTGAGAAAATGTAGAGTGAATGCTAGATGTAGAATTGCCCAAGATTTCCAGAGTATGAGCTTTTGAGTTTCAAAGACCCTTTCATCAGATATCCTTTGCATATTTTACTTTCGAAAGAGCATACCCTGAAAATCGTGTTGTCTCCAAGATGTTACTGGGGTCGAATTTACATAAGAACATAAGAGAAGCCAATGTTGGATCAGGCCAGTGGCCCATCTAGTCCAACACTCTGGGTCACACAGTGGCCAGAAATACCAGGTGCCATCAGGAGGTCCAGCAGTGGGGCCAGGGCACCAGAAGCCCCCTCCCACTGTTGCCCCCTCGAGCACCAAGAATAGAGACTGCCCCAGACTGAGAGTTCCTATCTATACCTTGTGGCTCATAGCCACTGATGGACTTCTGCTCCATATGTTTATCTAATTCCCTCTTGAAACTGTCCATGCTTGTAGCTGCCACCACCTCCTGTGGCAGTGAATTCCTTGTGTTAATCACTCTTTGGGTAAAGAAGGACTTCCTTTTAACTGTTCTAACCCGACTGCTCAGCAATTTCATGGAGTGCCCACGAGTTCTTGTATTGTGAGAAAGGGAGAAAAGAACTTCTTTCTCTAACTGCTCAGTTCCACGCATAACCATATAAACCTCGATCATGTCACCCCTCAGCCATCGTTTCTCCAAGCTAAAGAGCCCCAAGCGTTTTAACCTTTCTTCATGGAGAAGGTGTTCCAACCCTTTAGGGCGCTTTCATACACACTGAATAATGCACTTTTCCAGTCTGCCCGCTATGTATTTTGCAACGGGGTTTTACTGTGTGGAACAGCAAACCCCCCCTTGCAAACGGTCGCTGGACTGAAACGGCATCATTTAGCATGTGTGAAAGTGCCCTAGAGGTTTTAGGGGTTGGAGCATCAGATCCGGACGGGGGAGACGCAGCTTCAAACTCGTGCACGGCCATGAGTCTCGCAGGGGTGACCTTGGGACCGCCAGTCACTTTCCTCCGGCCTACCTCACCAGACGGCTGAGCGGAGAGAAAAAGCAACATAATCTCACGCACACTCCTCGGAGGAAGAACGGGGTGTGAAGGGAAGACGGGAATAAAAAAGCACTGCCAAGGAGGATCTGTGACGGCCTGAGCATCCAGAGCAGAGAGCATTGGTAACCGAATCGCCTCCTGAGCGCCAGAGCTCAGGAACAGGCGTCTTGTCTTTGGACCCTGAACACTGCCCCCCCCCCCATGGAAACCTGACACAGGCACAGGTTGGGGGGGGACTTTCACTCCAAGGTATGCAGGTCTCTGGGGCTGCTGTCAGCCAAGGATCCATTTCTTGCGCATGCAAAACCTGCCCCGCCGTTGTGCCCCTCTGCCCAGAAAGCTCAAGGCCTCAAAGCCGGGATGGGACGTCTCATATGGCAAAGCGTCCCCAGAACGCCAGCAACACAAAGGGGTCGCGTTACATGCCCGGCGAGTGGACAGGCTGCAGAGAAAGCCGCCAAGGGACAAGAGGGTAGACAGAGAGAGACACCCAGATCGGGAGGCCGAGCTTTGATGTCTGATTCACGGCTTGTGTGGCCCCTTTGGGGGGGGGGTCCAGCGAGCAAAGGAGACGTGACTGGATGCATAATCCACAGAAACAGAGAGCTGGAAGGTACCCCTGAGGGTCATCTAGTCTCACTCCTCTGCACAATGCAGGAAATTCACAGCTAACTTCCCCCCACTCCCCCAAGGGACCTATAGAGGAAGGCAAACCCTTCTGTGAGAGCCAGTCTGGTGTCGTGGTTAAGTGCATGGACTCTAATCGGGGCGAACCGGGTTTGATTCCCAACTCCTCCACTCGCAGCTGCCGGATGACCTTGGGCAAGCTGTAGTTCTGGCACAGCTGTTCTTGAAAAAGAACAGTTTCCGTCAGAGCTCTCTCAGCCCCACCTGCCTCACAGGGTGTCTGTTGTGGGGAGGGGAAGGGAAAGGAGCTTGTAAGCCGCTCTGAGACTCCTTCGGGTAGTGAAGGACGGGGTATAAATTCAATCTCTTCTTCTTCTTCTTCTTCTTCTTCTATACCCCGCCCTTCACTCAGAGTCTCAGAGCAGCTTACAAACTCCTTCCCCTTCCCCTCCCCACAACAGACACCTTGTAGGCGGGGCTGAGAGAGAACTCTAACAGAAACGGCTCTTTTAAAAGGACAGCTCTGAGAGAATTGTGGCTTGCCCAAGGTCATCCAGCAGCTCCGAGTGGAGGAGCGGGGAATCAAACCCGGTTCTCCCACATTAGAGTCCGCTCACTTCACCACTACACCAAACTGGCTCTCTCACCAAACCCCATGAGGCCCTTCTAAGTTGGCTGTGAAAGGTCAGCTGGGTAAGTTTAGTCTGGAGAGGAGACGACTGAGAGGTGATATGATAAACTGTCTTCAAGTATTTGAAGGGTTGTCATAGAGAGGGATGGGGCGGAGTTGTTTTCTGTTGTCCCAGAAGGTCGGACCAGAACCAACAGATGGGAATTAAATCAGAAGAGTTTTCGGCTAAACATTCGGAAGGACTTCCTGACAGTCAGAGCAGTTCCTCAGTGGAACAGGCTTCCTCGGGAGGTGGTGGGCTCTCCTCCTTTGGAGGTTTCTAAACAGAGGCTAGATGGCCCCGTCTGACAGCCATGCTGATTCTGTGAACTTAGGCAGATCACGAGAAGGGAGGGCAGGAAGGTTTGCCTCAGTGCTTAATTCTGGTGGCCCTTTCTTACACGCCCAGGGAAATGCTGATCGCCACTTTGGGGCCCAGGAAGCAATTTTTCTCCAGGACAGTTTGGCTGGGGATGCTGGAGGTGTCATCTTCTGGGCATGGAACAGCAGTCACTGAGTGTGTGTATAGGGGGGAAGGTATTTGTGAATTTCCTGCCTTGTGCAGGGGGCTGGGCTAGATGACCCTGGAGGTCCCTTCCAACTGTATGATTCTGTGACTCCATGACTTGACAGCACTTTCCACCCCACCGCTGTAATGCCATCAAAAATTAGCACTATTTCTCAGCATGCGGTTTCTAAAGGGGAAATTCCAACAGTAGAGGAGAACTGCCAGCCAGCTGAAATTTGGGTACAGTCAGGGAGGCTGGAGGGGTTTTGCCCGTGTTACTCCTTAGGAAATGTCAGGAGATGAGCGATTTCAGTCGTGCAATACATGCGGAGGCTCAGCTGCAAACCTGGATGCCGCTAATGCCAGAACAACATCAGTTGGTTTGTGGGGAATGGCTCCCATGCAGAGATACTTGATCTCCCACCAGTTCTGGCACGCATCCTGCTCACAGGAAGTAAACATGGGACGTGAAAGTTTGACACCCTGCCTGGCTACATCTGAGCAGCCTGAATGTGTCTGGGTGTAGAGGAAAGGGTGACAGGAACCAACAGGCCAGCCTCCTGTCCATTTGCCTCAACCAACTCGAAGGTCGAATCTGCATTTGCATTTTTAAACCAGTTTCATGCTGCTGTGACGCCATCTTCCTCTATGCTTATAAGAGAGTAGTCTGGAGAAGATTAATTTAAAACGGTGCAGAGGTGCAATGACAGTGGAGCCACCACGGGAGGGTGATAAACATATGTAGACGTGCAAAAGTATGCTAGCACTGTTGAGGTGTGAAAACGACACCAAATGTCGACAGCTTTTTTTGAAGACGGAAGAGTCAGAAGGCTGGGACACCGGTGGGAAAGACAAATGCAGATTCGACCTTAGTAAGACATCTCCAGAGTTTCTCGCTTTATTGTATTGCAGCCGCCTCCTTCCCCACCCGTCATTTCTGCGCTTTGTTCTTTCAGCCAGTTTCCTATACTTCACCCTTTCCCCAGTCCTTTGTTCTCCAGTCTCCAGCCTCTTCAGCCCCCACACAAACAGACAACTTTCCCCTCCCTCGTAGAAACTGGACTGCCAACGTTCTGAGGTTTGTGTTTCTCCTGGGCTGCTGGAACGCTGCCCGGCCAATCCGCTTCAGAGCCTAAGCTGCCACCAGGTAGATACAGATCGTAACTGTGAGCGTGGAAAGTGCCTGGCTCCGGCGATGGAAATGCCAAGATGCCTACCAGGAACCCGGCGAAAACGCGGTGGAAAAGGCGTGGCGTGATTTGTTGGTATCTCGTGAATGGGAAAGTAGGTCACTGTTCTGAAGCAAATGGAAAGGTTCCTGCGTCGGCATCCGCACATGCAAATCTTTGGAGACAATGGGGGTGTCGAGGCACCCAGGCCTGCTCCTGAATGGAAACTGGCTTTGATTTCTGACGCGCCACGTCAACCAGCAGGATGTGATGCAGACGCTCCAGAGCAGGTATGGAAAGCTGCAACGTTCGACTGGAGCCGCCTCCCCACACCCTCGTTTCCCAACCGGAGGAAGAGAAATTTCGCAACCGGAATGATCACGGCGAGTGTTCCCTCTGAACTGAGTTGGTGTGAGCTAGCTCACAGGCTTTTAGCCTCTGGCTCACACAGTTTTGTCTTCGCTCAGGAAGGAGGGTTCCAGAGCAACCTAATTTATGTAGCAGTCAAATCGTGGGCTCACGACTTTAATGCCAGGAGCTCATGAAGTGGAATCTTTGCTCACATAAGAACATAAGAGAAGCCAATGTTGGATCAGGCCAATGACCCATACAGTCCAACACTCTGTCACACAGTGGCCAGAAATACCAGGGGCCATCAGGAGGTCCAGCAGTGGGGCCGGGACACTAGAAGCTCTCCCACTGTTGCCTCTCCCAAGCACCAAGAATACAGAGCATCCCTTGCCCCAGACTGAGAGTTCCTATCTATACCTTAAGGACGTAAGAACATAAGAGAAGCCAATGTTGGATCAGGCCAACGGCCCATCCAGTCCAACACTCTGAGTCACACAGTGGCCAGAAATACCAGGGGCCATCAGGAGGTCCAGCAGTGGGGCCAGGACACTAGAAGCCCCTCCCACTGTTGCCTCCCCAAGCACCAAGAATACAGAGCATCCCTTGCCCCAGACTGAGAGTTCCCATCTATACCCTGTGGCTAATAGCCACTGATGGACTTCTGCTCCAGATGTTTATCTAATTCCCTCTTGAAACTGTCCATGCATGTAGCTGCCACCACCTCCTGTGGCAGTGAGTTCCACATGTTAATCACTCTCTAGATGAAGAAGGACTTTCTTTTATCTGTTCTAACCTGACCGCTCAGCAATTTCATTGAGGGCCCATGAGTTCTTGTTCTTCCCTTCGCTCCTGTAGCCATCTTTCCCCCCATCCTCAGCTCCCTCTGTTGTCCTTCCCGTGTCCCTCTTCCTTTAGACCATTGTCTGTTTTGTATACTCCCCTGCCTTCATTGCACACTGCATCTAGAATGACTCTTCTAAGACACATATATCAGGCATTCCCAAACATTTTGAACCCACGGGCACCTTTGGAATGCTGACACCGCATGGTGGGCGCAGCCACAAAATGGCTGCCCAAGATGGCTCTCAAGGGAGGCGGAGCCAGCCACAAAATGGCTGCTGTAACCTATCTTCAATCACACAGTGAAGATCAGTGCAATCCTAGGATGCATTAACAGAAGCATTGTGTCCAGATCATGGGAGGTGGTAAGTAAAGGTAAAGGTAAAGGTTCCCTTGCTCGAAAGCCAGTCGAATCCCACTCTAGGGTTGCGGTGCTCATCTCCGTTTCAAAGCTGAAGAGCCAGTGCTGTCTGAAGACGTTTCCGTGGTCATGTGGCCGGCATGACTAAACACCAAGGTGCACGGAACGAAGTGGTACCTATTTATCTACTTGCAATTTCTTGCTTTCGAACTGCTAGGTTGGCAGGAGCTGGAACTAGAGACGGGAGCTCACTCCGTCTTGCGGCACCCGGGTCTTGAACTGCTGAACTACTGACCTTCCACAGCCTGCAGTTCAGTGTCTTAACCACTTGAGCCACCGCAGCTCCCTTGGGAGGTGGTAATGCCACTCTATTCTGCCCAGGTCACACCAGCAGCTGAATGTGGAGGAGGAGTGGGGCACCACATTTTAGGAAGGGTGTTGACAAGCTCGAGCGTGTCCAGAAGAGGGCGACCAGGATGGAGAGAGGGCTGGAACCCAAGTCTTACGAGGAAAGGCTGACAGAGTTGGGTCTGTTTAGCCTGGGAAAGAGAAGGCTCAGAGGGGACATGATGGCAGTCTTCCGATATTTGAAGGGCTGTCATGTAGAAGACGGAGCAGATCTATTCTCTCTTGCTCCGGATTGCAAGACTAGATCTAATGGGTGGAAATTACCAGCTAGATATCAGGAGAAACTTCCTGTCAGAGTGGTTTTGAGCAGTGGAACCGACTGCCTCGGGAGGTGATGGATGCTCTGCTGGACGTTTTCAAGCAGAGAGTGGATGACTATCTTTTGGGTATGTTGTAGGGCTACCTTTCAGCTGTGCTCCTGCAGAGTGCAGGGGGTTGGACTAGATGACCTGCAAGGTCCCTTCCGACTCTAACATTCTATGAGTCTATGATTCTATTCCCTCTAAGCTGAGCTAGTGTGAGCCAGCTCACAGTTCTTTAGCCTCCAGCTCACCCATTTTCGTCTTCGCTCAGGAAGGAGGGCTCCAGAGCAAAGTAATGTATGCAGCAGCCAAATCGCTCGCTCACAACTTTCATGCCAGGAGCTTACAAAGTGGAATTTTTGCTCAAAAGTCTCCACAGCTTGGAGGGAGCATCAGTGAAGATCCTTGTGCTGGACAGCTAATCTAATCTCCAATGGACAATCGTAGGCTGATAAACTTGCCGAGACTGAGAAGTGTGCTGCAGCAGCGAAAAAGGCAAACTCTATGTTACGGATCATTAGAAAAGGGGCTGAAAATGAAACAGCCAGTATTGCAATGTCCCTGGATAGATCTATGGTGCAGCCTCACTTGGAAAGCTGCGTACGGTTCTGTATCTCGAAAAGCACATCACGGAGCTGGAAAGACTACAGAGAAAAGAGCAAGTGAGATGAATGGGGGGGGGGTTGCAGACCCTTCCCTGTGAGGAAAGGCTGAAGCATCTGGGACTTTTCAGTTGAGAAAAGGAGAAGAAGAGGAAGAAGAGACTGGATTTATACCCTGCCCTTCACTACTCAAAGGAGTCTCAGAGCGGCTTACAAACACTTTTCCCTTCCCCTCCCCACAACAGACACCCTGTGAGGTAGGCGGGGCCGAGAGAGCTCTGACAGAAACTGCTCTTTTTCAAGGACAGCTGTGCCAGAGCTTGTGGCTGACCCAAGGTCACATCAGCAGGTGCAAGTGGAGGAGTGGGGGAATCAAACCCGGTTCTCCCAGATTAGAGTCTGCGCACTTAACCACTACACCAAACTGGCTCTCACACCAAACTAAGGAGGGGAGGAATGACGACACATGATATTATGCATGGGATGGATGGAGATAGTTGACAAATAGAATTTTCTCTCTCTCTCCCAAAATACTAGAACTTGAGGGCATCCACTGAAGCCGATGGGCAGTAGGTTCAGGACGGACAAGAGGACTCTGTGCTCTGTTGCCCAGAGGAACTGGCTGGCTACTGTGTGAGACAGGATGTTGGACTCACTAGATGGAGCCCAGTCTGATCCAGCAGGGCTCTTATGATGTTTGGTGTAGTGGTTAAGTGCGCGGACTCTAATCTGGGAGAACCGGGTTTGATTCCCCACTCCTCCACTCGCATCCTGCTGGATGACCTTGGGCAAGCCATAGTTCTGTCAGAGCTGTTCTTGAAAAAGAGCCGTTTCTGTCAGAGTTCTCTCTCAGCCCCACCAACCTCCCAGGGTGTCTGTTGTGAGGAGGGGAAGGGAAAGGAGATTGTAAGCCACTTTGAGACTCCTTTGGGTAGTGAAGGGCGGGGTATAAATCCAATCTCTTCTTCTTCTCATGAAAAATTCTGAATGATCCCTGCTGTTTGTGCCTCATACGCCTCTTTCCTCTCGGAATGAGCAAGGTTCCTTTTGTCTGAATTTGGTGCAGTGGATATTATGAAAGAGAACAACCCCCGACATCCTTTTGACCAAATGAAAATATCATGTACTGGGTTCGAGACGCGTCGTAGGGCATCGGCTCATAGAGTTTATTAAAGGACACAAACTAAAGACAAATCACAGGACCCGAGGGCCTGCTTAAATGCCAGTTCATGCCACACCCCAGAATACACCCCACACCCGTGATTGGTCTATTCACAGTGCGTCCATAACCATAGGTCCCTTTTAGGATCCGGGCTGACTGATTGGCCCATTCTAGGATCCTCTCTGGCTATTGTCTCTGGATGGGAAGCTTAGTTAGTTCGCTTGGCCACGTGTGAGCCTGACAGTGTGTGCGGTCCTTAGTTAGAACGCAACAGAAAATCATAAGAACATAAGACCATAATAGAATCCAATGTTGAATCAGGCCAATGGCCCATCTAGTCCAACAATCTGTCACACAGAGGCCAAAATATACCAGGGACCATCAGGAGGTCCAGCAGTGGGGCCAGGACACCAGAAGCCCTCCCACTGCTGCCCCCTCCAGCACCAAGAATAGAGTGCATCACCTGCCCCAGACTGAGAGTTCCCATCTAAACCCTGTGGCTAATAGCCACTGATGGACTTCTGCTCCAGATGTTTATCTAATTCCCTCTTGAAACTGTCCATGCTTGTAGCTGCCACCACCTCCTGTGGCAGTGAATTCCATGTGTTCATCACTCTTTGGGTGAAGAAGTATTTCCTTTTATCTGTTCTAACCCGACTGCTCAGCAATTTCATGGAGTGCCCACAAGGAGTTCTTGTATTGTGAGAAAGGGAGAAAAGTACTTCTTCCTCAACCTACTCAATCCCATTCATAATCTTATAAACCTCAATCATGTCACCCCTCAGCCATCGTTTCTCCAAGCTGAAGAGCCCCAAGTGTCTTAACATTTCTTCGTAGGGAAGGTGTTCCAACCCTTTTATCATCCTAGTTGCCCTTCTTTGCACTTTTTCCAATGCTATAATATCCTTTTTAAGGTGTGGTGACCAAAACTGGTCCCAGGCATGTCCAGTTAAGAACATAAGAACATAAGAGAAGCCAATGTTGAATCAGGCCAATGGCCCCATCCAGTCCAACACTCTGTCACACAGCGGCCAAAATATACCAGGGGCCATCAGGAGGTCCAGCAGTGGGGCCAGGACATGAGAAGCCCTCCCACTGCTGCCCCCACCAGCACCAAGAATAGAGTGCATCACCTGCCCCAGACTGAGGGTTCCCATCTATATCTTGTGGCTAATAGCCACTGATGGACTTCTGCTCCAGATGCTTATCTAATTCCCTCTTGAAACTGACCATGCTTGTAGCTGCCACCACCTCCTGCGGCAGTGAATTCCACGTGTTAATAACTCTTTGGGTGAAGAAGGACTTCCTTTTATCTGTTCTAACCGGACTGCTCAGCAATTTCATGGAGTGCCCACGAGTTCTTGTCTTGGGAGAAAGGGAGAAAAGGACTTCTTTCTCAATCCCATTCATAATCTTATAATCAAATCAAATGTTTTGGGGTGAGTTGATCATATGCGTTGCGTTGGGGGGAAGAGCACTCTTCGTAAACCTTCTTTGTCATCGAATCCTGCAGGATTCCTTACAGTTCTCGCCTCACGCAAAGCGTGAAGAGTTTTGTTCTGGCCGAATCGGATGCTTTGTCGAACGCCACTTGTGCGAGAAACCTCCTCCCACTGGAGCGTGAGGAACTCCCACACACACACCTCACACACCGTCCCCCGGGGAAAGACAACACGGCTGCAAAGGGCCCACTCCAAAGCATTCCCGAACGCTGGGGGTTAAAACCCCTCCGGGGCGACGGGCATGTCCCTTGTGAACAAACAGTGCCTTCAGCTCTCTCGCATGGAGAAGCATCTCAAGAGAGGATCAGGTTGCTAACGTTCTAGGAGTGAGTGCAGATGGGGAGATAATTCAGAGGGAGGTGACCCAAACATGTACGGTTTTGAGCGTGCGGCGGGGAGAGTTCATGTTTCATGATGCAGGTTCGAGGGACGCGCATGCTGCCCACTTCCTGTTTACATTCACGGACAAAGATCCCATTATGGAAGGATTTGGATGGCGTGCGGTGATACTTTGCTGGCATCCGCCGTAGCTTTCTTGCTCTTCCCATTTTCCTGTGCATTTCCCCATCCTGCAGTTTCTCAGGAGACTCCCTCCCCCGCGAGCACATGGGCCTTTTGTGACCCTCGGGTTTTACCAGCTGGCATTAATCTCAGGTACACAGTGTCACATCATTGTGTGTCACTCCTGGGTGATGTCACTATACCAGGCATCACATCTGGTTTTTATACAAAGGGTTTTTAAGAATTTGTACATTAGTGTATATTGTACATAATTTGTACATTAGTGTATATTGTCACCTTGCTTATTTAATTCATATGCAGAGTACATCATGCAAAATGCTGGCCTGGATGAATCACAAGCTGGAGTTAAGATTGCTGGGGAAAAGATCAATAACCTCAGATATGCAGACGATACCACTCTGCTGGCAGAAAGTGAAGAGGACCTAAAGAGCCTCTTGCTTAGGGTGAAAGAGGAGAGCGCAAAAGTGGGCTTGAAGCTCAACATCAAAAAAACTAAGATCATGGCATCTGGCCCATCACTCCTTGGCAAATAGAAGGGGAAGTCGTAGAAGTAGTGACAGACTTCACGTTCCTAGGATCCCAGATCACTGCAGATGGCGACTGCAGCCATGAAATTAAAAGACGCCTGCTCCTTGGGAGGAAAGCGATGGCAAACCTAAACAGCATGATACAAAGCAGAGACATCACCTTGCCAACAAAAGTCCACATGGTCAAAGCAATGGTATTCCCCGTAGTAATGTATGGCTGCGAGAGTTGGACTATAAGGAAGGCCGAGTGCCGAAGAATAGATTCTTTTGAACTATGGTGCTGGAGAAGACTCTTGAGGGTCCCTTGGACTGCAAGGAGATCAAATCAGTCAATCCTAAAAGAAATCAACCCTGACTGTTCCCTGGAAGGCCAGATCCTGAAGTTGAAGCTCAAATACTTTGGCCACCCAATGAGAAGGGAGCATTCACTGGAGAAGACCCTGATGCTGGGAAAGATTGAAGGCCAAAGAAGAAGGGGACGGCAAAGGATGGAGATGGTTAGACAGTGTCATCAATGCAATGAACATGAAATTGAGCAAACTTCAGCAGACAGCGGAAGACAGGAGGGCCTGGCGTAATCTGGTCCATGGGGTCGCGGAGAGTCGGACTCGACTGTGCGACTGAACAACAACAACAACAACAACAAACATTAGTGTATGAATGTGTGTCTAGACAAGATTGTATTTGTGACCGCTGAAGAAGGCCTTTTATGGCCGGAACGCGTCTGGTCTTTAGTATTATATGTATTGTCCCATCATGTGTATAAAGTTGTGAAAGTCTTGTTTACATGTGGATTTTAAACGTATTTTAACTTGTGTACACCTTATTAAATTCTGAACTGTTTAATATTACATTAGCTCAACCCTCTTTGTTTCTAGCATTGTCCTGGGTTGAGTTAGGTCTTTTGCCCCCCTTTCCCTATTGTGCAGACTATACCAGGGATACCAATTGTGAGCAATGCTTCCTCTAAGCCATGCAGTTTCGTGAGCAAACATTCTGCTTTGTGAGCTACCGGCATTAAAGTTGTGAGTGAGCGATCTGGCTGCTGCATCAATTAGTCTGCTCTGGAGCCAGCCTTTCTGAGCGAAGGCAAAAAAATGTGTGAGCCGGAGGCTAGAAAACTGTGAGCTAGCTCACACTAACGCGGCTTAGAGGGAAGACTGATTGTGAGCCCTTTGTCTTGCTGCCCCCATTTCTCCATCGCCCCCCCAGATGAACAATGGTGGTCAGCGGCGTCAGGGAGAAGGGGGTCTCCCACCGACAGTGGGCACACGGCCCCCTTCGCTGCAGCCCAGGCAAGTCAACTTTCTCACCTGGCAGATGTCACTAAACCTCTGGCTGCTGCTCTTCACCGGATGCTCCATGAATGTGGCGTAAGGCACTTCGGTGGAAAACGGGTTCCAGCGGGACAGAAAATCAGGTTCTTGCTGCTTCCCCCAGTAGATTCTCAGGCCTTCTCCTTCTCTCCTAGAAACACAGAGCATTTCGAAAGTTCAGTTGGCATTCTGGGAAATCCCCAGGCTCAACCTGGAGGTTAAAAGAATAATGAAAACAATCGTGATGTTATATTATGAAAATATATCTAGACTACTGTTCTGTAGTGAATCATATTTCTTCATCACTTCATAAAAAAATATACGTGTACACACAACAGGAATTGCATATAATACCGTTTCACATAACAGCTTTTTCTAAGTGTGCTGCGTGAATACCATTAGTTTACACGTCAACAATTCTAATCCGTGAATTAACACACAACATTCTTCCCACTTCAATGAAACAGGTTCTAGGACCCTGAATGATGGTGATGGTGATGATGGTGATGATGATGATGATGAAGAAGAAGAAGAAGAAGAAGAAGAGTTAGATTTATACCCCGCCCTTCACTCAGAGTCTCAGAGCGGCTTACAATCTCCTTTCCCTTCCTCTCCCCACAACAGACACCTTGTGAGGTAAGTGGGACTGAGAGAGCCCTTTCGAGAACTGCTCGTGAGAGAACAGCTCTGAGAGAACTTGTGACTGACCCAAGGTCACACCAGCAGCTGAACGTGGAGGAGAAGTGGGGAAACAAACCTGGTTCTCCCAGATTAGAGGCCGTGCTCTTAACCACTACACCAGACTGGCTCTCTGATACCCTGAACAGTGCAACGCACCCAGATAGTTCTGTATAAACAAATCAATCATTTCGGGGAAGGCGTGGTGAGCCTTCTGTTTGTTGTTCAAGGCGGACTACAAAGTGAGTCCCGAGCACCTTCCATGCTTTGCACATGAGTGGGAACATCTAAGCCTTCCCACCCCAGTTTGGTGTAGGGGTTAATTGCTTGGACTCTAATCTGGGAGAACCGGGTTTGATTCCCCCACTCCTCCACTTGCAGCTGCTGGATGACCTTGGGCAAGCCATTGTTCTGTCAGAGCTGTTCTCTCAAGGACAGTTGTCTCAGAGCTCTCTCAGCCCCACCTACCTCACAGGGTGTCTGTTGTGGGGAGGGGAAGGGAAAGGAGTTTGTAAGCCTCTCTGAGACTCCTTTGGGTAGTGAAGGGCGGGGTATAAATCCAGTCTCCTCCTCCTCCTCCTCCTCCTCCTCCTCCTCTTCTTCTTCTTCTTCTTCTTCTTCTTCTTCTTCTTCTTCTTCTTCTTCTTCTTCTTCTTCTTCTTCTTCTTCTTCTTCTTCTTCTTCTTCTTCTTCCCTGTGTCCCTGTCCTGCTACCTCTGGACACCTCCGCTAAGTGGAAGGACAGGGAGGGTAGCGTCACCCCGCCCTCTCACCGAGGACGTCATCAAGGCATACTGGGTCCCAGAAGCACCATCCGGAGCATTTCACGAGGACTCCACAACAGGAAAATGTGCATCGTCTCTCTGCTGACCTGACCCAGGTGAGACCAGCGCCATCTTGAGAGGAGAAGGTTGTGAAGTCAGCGTGACTTGGACAGAATGAACACCTGAAGCTGCCTTCTACTGAGTCAGACCCTTGGTCCATTCAGGTCGGTATTGTCTTCTCAGACTGGAAGCCGCTCTCCAGGGTCTCAGGTGGAAGGAGGTCTTTTACATTTTAAACTGGAGATGCCGGAGACTGGACCTGGGACCTTCTGCACGCAGAGTAGATGCTCTACCACTAAGCCACGGACCCTCCCCGACCAAAAATATGATTTTAGGTTCAACCTAAATATATTTTATAGAGTCATAGAGTTGGAAGGGACCTCCGGGGTCATCTTGTCCAACCCGTTGCACAATGCAGGAAATACACAAATACCTCCCCCCACACCCTCCGTGACCCCTGTTCCATGCCCAGAAGATGTCAAAAAGAGTACTTGAAGATGGTCATCATATCACCTCTCAGTCATCTCCTCTCCAGGCTAAACATACCCAGCTCCGTCATAAGAACACAAGCCAGTGCTGGATCAGGCCAATGGCCCATCCAGTCCAACACTCTGTGTCACTCAGTGGCCAAAAATACCAGGTGCCATCAGGAGGTCCAGCAGTGGGGCCAGGACACTAAAAGCCTTCCCACAGTTGCCACCCCAGCACCAAGAATACAGAACACCCCTTGCCCCAGATATAAGAACATAAGAGAAGCCAATGTTGGATGAGACCAATGGCCCATCCAGTCCAACACTCTGTGCCACTCAGCAGCCAAGAATACCAGGTGCCATCAGGAGGTAAGAACATAAGAACATAAGAGAAGCCAATGTTGAATCAGGCCAATGGCCCATCTAGTCCAACACTCTGTCACACAGCGGCCAAAATATACCAGGTGCCATCAGGAGGTCCAGCAGTGGAGCCAGGACACTAGAAGCCCTCCCACTGCTGCCCACTCCAGCACCAAGGATAGAGTGCATCACCTGCCCCAGGCTGAGAGTTCCCATCTATACCCTGTGGCTAATAGCCACTGATGGACTTCTGCTCCATATGTTTCTCTAATTCCCTCTTGAAACTGTCCATGCTTGTAGCTGCCACCACCTCCTGTGGCAGTGAATTCCACGTGTTAATCACTCTTTGGGTGAAGAAGTACTTCCTTTTATCTGTTCTAACCTGACTGCTCAGCAATTTCATGGAGTGCCCACGAGTTCTTGTATTGTGAGAAAGGGAGAAAAGGACTTCTTTCTCAACCTGCTCAATCCCATGCATCATCTTATAAACCTCGATCATGTCACCCCTCAGCCGTCGTTTCTCCACCAGTGGGGTCAGGACACAGGACTTCAATATTTCCTCATAGGACTTGGTCTCCAGACCCCTCACCATCTTCGTCACCCTCCTCTGGACACGTTCCAGAGAATGTATAGGTTTATGAGAACATATAGGTTTTGAATTAATTATTGTTTAGAAATGTGGTGTGTTGTCTGTTAATTTTTAAAAAATCTGCGTTAGCAGGAACATTTTTTTAAAAAGCATTTGTGGCTGCTTTCTTTTAAAAAAACAAACCACCTGAAGTCTTTAAAAAGAGAGAGGGTGATTAGATGTAAAAAAATAACGCTCGGGTTTCCCATCTGAAATTCGAAGACAATTGCTGAAAGCCTCCAAAACACATCTGTGGCGGGTGCCAAAAACTCTGGGGTGGATTTGCATTGTCTGTGAAAACAAAATAAATCCTCTATTTCTTCCTCCCCTTCCCTCTGTGCAAAGACCACAAAAACACAGCCCCGTTGTGGGTTCCAAACTCTGAGAGGGGAACAGCCAGGGCTGAGCGGTCACCAGTGTTCCCGGCACTGGCTTCTCCATTCAGAGAGAGCACCTGGCCCCGAAGAGAGAGGAACACGAAGCCCAGATTTCTCCTCCTGCTCTTTTGCTGGCACCCGCACGCTTCCGAGCTTTCGGCTCCCTCACATCTTTCACGTAACAATCGAACAGGCAGGCATGTACGACGGGCACCTCTTTCTTTTGGCGGAAACAGCAGGGAACACTCAAGGACACCAGGCAGCTGGTGGGCAAGCCCTCTCCTCTCAGGGCGGAGGGAGTTAGATTTCAGGCACCCCTCAGAGAAGTTCACCGCCTTCCTCCCTTTACTTCCTCCTGCCAAAGGGACCATGGCTTCCACACACTCACCTCAAGGGCAAAGAAGGAAGGGAAGTAGGGGTGCCAACTCTGGCTTGGGAAGTTCCTGGAGGTTTTGGGAGCAGCAGAAACCATGTAGGGCAGGGTGTGGGGAGGGGGCTCTTTGGGATCTGATGCCATAGCGTCCACCCGCCGAAGCAGCCATTCTCTTCAGGAAGACAATCAAGATAGGTCGCCATGTTAGTCTGTCTGCGGCAGAAGAAAAGAGCAAGAATCTGGGAGGACCTTAAAGGCTGTCAAGAAGAAGAAGGAGGAGGAGAAAAAGAAGGAGAAGAAGGAGAAGAAGAAGGAGGAGGAGGAGGAGGAGAAGAAGAAGGAGAAGGAGAAGGAGAAGGAGAAGGAGAAGGAGAAGGAGAAGAAGAAGAAGAAGAAGAAGAAGAAGAAGAAGAAGAAGAAGAAGAAGAAGAAGAAGAAGAAGAGGAGGAGGAGGAGGAGGAGGAGGAGGAGGAGGAGGAGGAGGAGGAGGAGGAGGAGGAGGAGGAGGAGATTGGATTTAGAATCATAGAATCATAGAATGTAAGAGCTGGAAGGGACCTTCTAGGTTATCTAGTCCAACCTCCTGCACTCTGCAGGAGCATAGCCGAAAGATAGCCCTGCAACATGCCTGAAAGAATAGAATCATAGGATTTATACCCCACCCTTCACTCGGAGTCTCAGAGTGCCTTACAAACTCCTTTCCCTTCTCCTCCCCACAACAGACACCCTGTGAGGTAGGTGGGGCTGAGAGAGCTCCGAGAGAAACTGCTCTTTTTCAAGAACAGCTCTTGTCAGAACTTGTGACTGACCCAAGGTCACATCAGCAGGTGCAAGTGGAGGAGAGGAGATCAAACCTGTTTCTCCCAGATTAGAGTCTGCGCACTTAACCATTACATCAAAGTTTGAACTCTATGCCCCTATATAAATGAAGAAGAAATCGATGGTGCAATGTCATTTGGAGTACTGTGTACAGTTTTGGTCACCACATCTTAAAAAGGATATTATAGCTTTGGAAAAAGTGCAGAAAAGGGCAACTAGAATGATCAAAGGGTTGGAACACTTTCCCTACGAAGAAAGGTTAAAGCGCTTGGGGCTTTTTAGTTTGGAGAAACAATGGCATGATCGAGGTTTATTAGATTATGCATGGGATAGAGCAGGTAGAGAAAGAGGTACTTTTCTCCCTTTCTCACCATACAAGAACTTGTGGGCACTCCATGAAATTGCTGAACGGATAAAAGGAAGTACTTCTTCACCCAACGAGTGATTCACATATGGAATTCACTGCCACAGGAGGTGGTGGTGGCTACAAGCATGGATGGAACTGGATAAACTTCTGGAGCAGAGGTCCATCAGTGGCTATTAGCCACAAGGGATAGATAGGGACTCTGGGGCAAGGGATGCTCTGTATTCTTGGTGTTTGGGGGTGGGCGGCAACAGTGGGAGGGGCTTCTAGCATCCTGGCCCCACTGCTGGACCTCCTGAGGGCACCTGGTATTTTTGGCCACTGTGTGACCCAGAGTGTTGGACTGGAGGGGCCGTTGGCCTGATTCAACACTGGCTTCTCTTCTGTTCTTATGTTCTTCCATATCAATGTGTTTGAAAAAGTGCACGTGGACACCAAAGCTCATACCTCAAATAAACCTTTGTTGGTCTTAAAGGTGTCCCACTGGACTCCACATTTGTTCATTTTCTCCAGGGGAACTGATCTGTCTGTGGTGGTGATCAGTGGTGATTTTGGGAGATCCCCAGGCCTCACCTGGAGCTTGGCAACCCCGCTGGTTCCTCAGATTTTTTTTTTTTTTTTAAAGATCACGGAGAACAACTTTTCTTTCTCTGCCGTCTTTTCTCCCTCCCTGGCAATGCTCCCAGTCCCTCGACGTTTCCCCGAATTTCGCAAATTCTCTTTGCAATTCCATCCCAACCCCCCAGTTAAGAGTTCCCAATGCAGTCAGGTGAGCCAAGAAGGGGGGTGGGGGTGGGGGTGATTTGCACCCCGGCTGCCTCTTCAAATCCCTCTCCCTCCCTCTCCAGTTTCAGAGAAATGGATCAAAAACGTAGCCCCGGGTGGCGCATCGAGATTTACGAGGAAACCCAGACGCTTGTGTTCTGGCTCTGGAAGATGGGTGTGTAGGTACACACCCAGGAGGAAAGGGAGAGCAAACAAGGAGTCTGTAGCTGAGATTTACTCAGGGCACGGCTTTGAAAAGGTGAAGGAACGGAGGGCCCAAGCCCCTTTCCCTGGAAGACAAAGGCCAACCTTTCCCGGCAAGGCACGACACTGCCCGGCCACTGCGCTTGTGTTGATGTCCCCAGACAAAAGAAAACTGAAAAATGTCTGGCACCTAGCAGGGCGAAGTGAGCGCCAGTTGGCTCTGCAGACTGCATGACGTCAGGTGCAGTCCACCCCCCCCCCAGAATGACAAATCAGTCCCCAGAGACGCTGGCACTGAGTCACAAAAAAGGAGACTTTCTCTCCCCCCTCCTGAGCCGTGTTTACAGTTCTTCTATCCATCCCCTGGGGCTGTTCCAAACCCCGAAAAGGCAGGTGCTGCTTTCATGCGCTCCAGAGTCACCTGGCTCCCAACCAAACCCTTCCCACAAGCTTTGCTTAATCAACTAGATTATTGACTGGCTGATCCCACACTCGAACGGGGGCCTCGCAGACCCAATGCGGGGCTTGCCAACGCCGAGTCGGGAGAAAAGGTGCAGAAAAGGGAAACCAAAATGATTAAGGGGACGGAACACCTTCCCTATGAAGAAAGGTTAAAGCGCTTGGGGCTCTTTAGCTTGGAGAAACGACGGCCGAGGGGGTGACATGATCGAGGTTTACGGGATAGAGCAAGGTCGAGAAAGAGGTCCTTTTCTCCCTTTCTCACAAGACAAGAACTCATGGGCAGTCAATGAAGTTGCTGAGCAGTCGGGTTAGAACGGATAAAAGGAAGTCCTTCTTCACCCAAAGAGTGATGAACACATGGAATTCACTGCCGTCGGAAGTGGTGGCAGCTACACGCACCGACAGCTTCAAGAGGGGATTGGGGAAACATATGGAGCAGAGATCCATCAGTGGCTAGCTATTAGTAACAAGGTGTATAGATGGGACACTTTGTCTGGGGCAGGGATGCTCTGTATCCTTGGTGTGTGGGGAGGCAAGAGTGGGAGGGCTTCTGGAGTTCTGGCCCCGCTGGTGGACCTCCTGATGGCCCCTGGGTTTTGACCACTGTGTGACACAGAGTGTTGGACTGGATGGGCCATTGGCCTGATCTAACATGGCTTCTCTCACGTTCTTATATCTGGGACAGTGATGCTCTGTATTCTTGTTGCTTGGGGGGGCAATTGTGGGAGGGCTTCTGGAGTTCTGGCCCTGCTGGTGGACCTCCTGATGGCCCCTGGGTTTTGGCCACTGTGTGACACAGAGTGTTGGACTGGATGGGGCACTGGCCTGATCCGACATTGGCTTCTCTTGTGTTCTTATGTCTGGGGCAAGTGATGCTCTGTATTCTTGCTGCTTGAGGGGGGGGGCAACAGTGGGAGGGCTTCTAGTGTCCTGGCCCCACTGCTGGACCTCCTGATGGCGCCTGGTATTTTTGGCCACTGTGTGACACAGAAGAGTGTTGGACTGGAGGGGCCACTGGCCTGATCCAACATTGGCTCCTCTTATGTTCTTATTTAGGGGGATGGAGCCTGTCAATTCTGAATACAGATTCCCAGCTCCAAAATGACCTGAGATAGCTTTGCCAAAGCAACATCCCTCCTAGCTGATGATGGAAGAGCCAGACATGCTTGGCATAAGGATGCCAGCCTCCAGGTAAGGCCTGGAGGTCTCCTGCTTTTGCAACTGGTCTCCAGCAGACAGAGATCAGCTCCCCTGGAGAAAATAGCTGCTTTGAAGGGTGGACTCTGCAGCATCGTACCCTGCTGAGTCCCCTCCCCTCCCCAAGCCCCGCTCTCTCCCAGATCCACCCCCCAAAGTCTCCAGGTATTTTCCGACCCAGACCTGGCAACCCTAGTTTGCCAACGGCGAATCATTCTGCGGGACAGCTCAGGTCCTGGTCAAGCCCGTCTCTTTGGGGTGGGGAGAGACCTCAGCAGAGTGGGATGCCTCAAACAGCGAGATTCGAATACAGGTGTGGAAATTCCTGAAGATTTGGTGGTGGAGTTTGGGGACGGCACGGGTTGGGGCCAGGGAGGCAAACATTGGACAGTATTTTTAAATAGGGGTGTTGCCAAATGACTCGGAAATCTCCCTTTCATTTTTTGCATTTGACAGATGGACTTCCATTCTGGCTATACCCAAAGTAGTGAGCAACGGCTCCCGAAAACTCATCCCTGGCCACAAACTCTGTAAGACTTTAAGGTGCTCCTGGGCTCCGGCTCTTTCCTGCCATTTAATCTGGCCAGACCAGAACCCGCAGATCTTTATTCTCGCGCTGTTTCCCAAATCCGTGCGCTGAATTCCACCACCCCTCTTCGACGTATGTTATTTTCAACATTATTTTAGCGCATACCGAGCGCACAGACGCATGGAACTTATGAGAGCTACGAAAACGGCCAAGAGGAGAGATTTCCGCAACCAGAAAGTGCAACAGACGTGAACAGTCTCTTAAAGACACATCCTTGGCCATGCGTTATGGCTTTAAGTGCTCCCCCCCCGACGCTACACACACACGCACTGGCTTTTCTGGGGCAATCTGGCTGTGAGAGATGCTACCGGGGTGACGCCCACCAAGCGACGCAGCCAGAAAGAAATGATAATTACAGTGCATGAGTGACGGAGTTTACAAGGCAGCGCAGAGAACCGTCGCAAAATCAAAGTGGGAAACAGGGAGAGGGCTTTACCAGCCACTTAGGGAGATGTTATTCATGCCTTTGAAGAAGGTATTTTCCTCCCCTCGGAGAGAGACAAAGATAGAATTAATAAATCCCTGAAGGCTTATGAGTCCAGCGTATCCCATGCCGAGAGATCGCCTCCCCCTTCGCCGCCACCCCCCCCCCAATTTTCAGTTCCAGGCAAGGGCCACTGCGTTTTTGGCCATGACTCCAAAACCAGGAGATTCACCTTCTACTAGGGTTGCCAACTCTAGCTTGGGAAATTCCTGGAGGTTTGTGGACAGCACTTGGGGGTAGGTGTTTGGAGAGGGGAGGGAACTCAGAATGGACGTGATATCGTATCTCGGGATTGGAAATCTCCTTCCTGGTATACCCCCCAAAGACCATTGGCTCAACTAACAGGAACATGCTAGAGATCCCTGGTCCAAAGAGTGTTCAGTTGTCCTCAACCAGAGCCGGGGCCTTCTCGGCCCTGGCTCCGGCCTGTTGGAGAACTCTACCCGTGAGACCCAGGCCTTGCAGGACCTGATGCAATTCCGCGGGGCCTGTAAGACGGAGATGTTCCACCAGGGCCAGGGTTAAGGACGGTGACGATGTCTAGCAAGACTGACTTCCTTCTCTTCTCTTCCCTTCCCTTTTCTTTTTGGTCTTCCTTTTCCTCCCCCTCCCTTACTGCCAGGAAATGAGGCACTATTTGTGCTCTCCTCATGTGCCATCACAATACAAGAACTCGTGGGCACTCCATGAAATTGCTGAGCAGTCGGGTTAGAACAGATAAAAGGAAGTCCTTCTTCACCCAAAGAGTGATTAACAGATGGAATTCACTGCCACAGGAGGTGGTGGCAGCTACAAGCATGGACAGTTTCAAGAGGGAATTGGATAAACATCTGGAGCAGAAGTCCATCAGTGGCTATTAGCCACAGGGTATAGATGGGAACTCTCAGTCGGGGGCAGGTGATGCACTCTGTTCTTGGTGCTGGAGGGGGCAGCAGTGGGAGGGCTTCTAGTGTTCTGGCCCCACTGCTGGACCTCCTGATGGCCCCTGGTATTTTTGGCCACTGTGTGACGCAGAGTGTTGGACTAGATGGGCCATTGGCCTGATTCAACATTGGCTTCTCTTATGTTCTTATGTTCTTACCTCCTGATGGCACCTGGTATTCTTGGCTGCTGAGTGGCACAGAGTGTTGGACTGGATGGGCCATTGGTCTCATTAGGACCACACCTAATTTATTCCTGTTACCTGCCCTGAGCTCTGCTATGCTCAGGGCAGGTTATAAATCCAAGATATGAATAAGTACCTAAAGTGGAAGTCAGCTCCTACCCATCGCAAGCTGCTTCTGGGGCAGCCTCTCCAGGCTCCCAGCGTTGTGTTCAAACTGGCTCACCCCCCGTGCAAATGAAAAGCTGCGTGAAGGCGTTCCCCACGGGTCCACTGGGCTTTGGCCACAGTTCAGTCAGCCCTCAAGCATCTCAGTTGGGGCTGCCAACTCCAGGGAGATTTTGGGGGTGGAGCCTTGGGAATCGGGTTGCCATCCCCCCAATGGGGGCGGGGTTTCCCCCACTTTCCAGGGCCCCAATCTGCCAGCAACCAGCTGGCCGTTGGGAGGAGCCCTGCCCCCGGAGAGCCCTGTCAAACCTGACTTGCCCAGTACAATGATGCCATCTGGCGGTGATGTCTTCAGACCAGACACGTCCGGCAGGGGACGCTCTAGCATTTGGGTTAAAACTCTATGGTGGCCAAGGCTCCCTCTAAGCTGTGAAGTCTTGTGAGCAGAAATTCTGCTTTGTGAGCTACCGGCACTAAAGCTGTGAGCAAGCGATTCATCTACTGCATAAATCAGTTTGCTCTGGAGCCTTCCTTCTCGAGCTAAGACAGAAACATGTGAGCTGGAGGCTAAAAAACGGAGAGCTAGCTCACACTAACTCAGCTTAGAGGGGACACTGACGGTGACCATAGAGTTTTCTGCCCAAATGCTAGAGCATCTCTTGCATGACCTGCCCAGTGTGAGGATGTCGCTTCTGGGTGACATCATCGTGCCATGTGTACCATAAGATACCGGGCAGGAGCACCCCTGCCAGTAGCCAGGTAAGACCTGGCAATACTATTTGGGACGGTGGGGTTTAGGGAGGGGAGAGGCCTCCACATGGTACAATGCCGGAGGCACCACCCTCCAAAGCAGCCATTTTATCCAGGGTGTCAAAACTTGCTTCGCTTTGCTCTGCTCAGTTTGCCATGATTGTTAGGGGGGAGGGACATTCCTGAGGGGAGGGGAGTGACTGATGTGTGAGTGGGAATCTTTTGCTTGTAGAGGCTGTAATTTTCCTGAAGATGTACCTTCCTCTCTCTCCCAGAAGAGCATCCTTGAAACTTTTGGTGTCAGATTGGGCTTGTAGATAACGGAACCATATATTTCCCAATTCGGTTGAGATGGCAATGGCTAAGCGTGATGAATGTGACATGTGATTGGGGGACGGGAAAGGGGCTAAGTTTGCATTACCTATATCTGGTCAGGTGCGTGCCAAAACTGCCAGTTTCTCAGGGCTCTTTTTGTAGCAGGAACTCCTTTGCATATTAGGCGACACATCCCTGATGTAGCCAATCATCCAAGAGCTTATTCAGCTCTTCTTACAGGGACTACTGTGAGCTATTGGAGGATTGGCTACATTACGGGTGGGTCGCCTAATATGCAAAGAAGTTCCGGCTACAAAAAGAGCCCTGATGGTGATGTTCTGGATCATGCATATATCTCAATAAACATATCACTGCCAAAGAGAGTATTTTTGAGAGTAACTTGACCGGGAGCCTGACACAGGGGAACTGATCTGAGGTCTAGAGATCAGTTGTAATTCTGGAAGGTCTCTAGGCCCTACCTGGAGCTTGGGAGCCCAAGTTATCAGCAGGCAACTCAACAGTCAGGCCGTTTCTGGCACCGGGCATCCCAACTGTGACACCCGGTGTGGCGTCTGCTGCCTTGGCCTGCCCTCTGTCATATCCAGTATCCCTTGGGGTTAGCCTTGCGACTGACCCCTGGCTCAGAGCCTCTCGGTCAAGAGGGAGCAAGTCATCCGCCAGGAGCAAGCGGCAGAGTACAGAGAGGCAACAGTGAAACTCCATGGGCTGGCAAGCTAGAAATATGGCCATAGGATGCTTGGGATACAGAACGCCCTTTGGGGCTTTAGGGAGCCGGTTGGAGCAGGATTGGCCCCCTGTACCAGCTGAGTCGGCAATGGGGCTTGCAGTCCCATCTAGCTGGGGTTGCCAACTCTGGGTTGGGAAATTGCTGGAGGTTAGGGGGCGGAGCCTGGGGAGGGCGGGGCTTGGGGAAGGGAAGAACCTCAGTGGGGTAGAATGCCACAGAGCCCACCCTCCGAAGCAGCCGTCTTCTCCAGGGGGAACTGATCTCTGTCCACTGGTGATGAGTCGTGATTCCAGGAAGTCTCCAGGTCAGGCCTGTAGCTACATTGGGGCATTTCGGGGCCTGCCCCCCCCCGACTTCCATCCAGCCCTCAGCCTCCCCCCCCCCGGCTCTCTGGGCTTCCAAGAGGTCTCCCCACTGCCTCCCCTTTCCCGAGCGCGGCTTGCTTCCCTGCATAGGCAGGCAGAGAGCGAATGCTGCAAAAGTGAGTTTTTAAATTTTTTGATTTTAGTTTAGGTTTATTTAAAGGCCCCCCAAATTATAAGATCCTGGCTACGGGCTTGCTGCAGGCCCCGGCTGGAGGTTGGCAAGCCTGCTTGGAGTTGGATGGGGACTCCCTGCTCAGCCCCAGAGAAACATGGGTCCTGGGCTCGGGCTCCATCCCAGCAGGCCCTTTGCTTTCAGAGCCAATATCCTGCCCCCAGTCCGTAACTCCAGCCATCGGAGAGACGTTCTCTCGTTCTCAGCCCCAAAGCTGCAGACAATGCCCCCAAATCAGCAAATACCGTGCTACAGACGATTATAAAAATATCTCAAATAATTTTATATATATATATATTTTGTGTTTGTATTTTTACAATTTTTTCACCATGATATTAATTATCATATAAACATTAATCAGGGCTTTTTTGTAGAAAAAGCCCAGCAGGAACTCATTAGCATAATACGCCACACCCAGCATCAGAAACTCATTAGCATATTAGGCCACACCCCCATGCCACCAGTACTGTGGTCATCCAGCAACGCCCACCTTTTGCTTCTTATTCTGTTGACCTTGTTTGTTGTCAAAACCCCCAGGGCTTCTTTTGGAGCAGGAACTCCTTTGCATGTGAGGCCACACACACCGTAATGTAGCCAATCCGGATGAGTTTCTGCTGTTGGGTGTGGCCTATTATGCTAATGAGTTCCTGCTGGGCGTGGCCAACTCGGGAGCCAGCCGGAACTCCGTTCCTGTGTGTTCCTGCCCCAAAATAGCCCTGACATTAATACATAGAAAGAATCATAGATCAAAACATCTAAGTATCGTCTCTTAAAGTTAAAGGTAAAGGTAAAGGTTCCCTTGCTCGAAAGCCAGTCGAATCCGACTCTAGGGTTGCGGTGCTCATCTCCGTTTCCAAGCCGAAGAGCCAGCGCTGTCCAAAGACGTTTCCGTGGTCATGTGTCCGGCATGACTAAACACCAAGGTGCACGGAACGCTGTTACCTTCCCACCGAAGTGGTACCTATTTATCTACTTGCAATTTCTTGCTTTCAAACTGCTGGGTTGGCAGGAGCTGGAACTAGAGACGGGAGCTCACCCTATCATGCGGCACTCTCGGGTCTTGAACTGCTGAACTACTGACCTTCCACAGCCTGCAGTTCAGTGTCTTAACAACTTGAGCCACCGCAGCTCCTATCGTCTCTTAATATATCATAAAAGATATTGCACAACCCCTTTATTAATATCTGGCCTCCTTAATGATACAAAAGTTTTAAGAGGGAGGACTCCCTTTACATCTGTTTTGAATAAGCGCTCAGTCTTCCTCCAACAGAGGAATTTTGGTTTTGTGACTGAGCATTTATCATCCGTAGCACGGTATTTGCTGTAGCACGGTATTTGCTGATTTTTGGCATTTCCTATTTAACCGTGGGTCCTATTTTGGTTTTGTGAATTGCAGACAATGCCCTGCCGTGGCTCAGCTGTGATAATCCCCTGTCAGGACCTGCAAATCTCTCCTCCGTGTCCTCTTAATTACCGACATGGTTTCAGGAGATAAATCATTCAGGGAAAGCATTTCCGCCTGGGCTGTTGGTGGGTCGGCTCTTCTCCCTACTAAGAGAATCGCTAAACGGTTTTCGGTTGTTGTTGTTTTAGATCACGAGACACAAACCTGGGAGCCCCAAAATGTAGAGGCAAATTCCAATATGAAGAAGGCCAGGAGTTCCTGGTGCAAAGCTGCTGCTGGAGAGGTTGCCATCCTCCAGGGAGGGCCTGGATATCCCTCAGAACTTCAATTGATGTACACCAGGGGTGTTGAACTCTTTTGTTACGAGGGCCGGATCTGATATAAAGGAGACCTCCTCGGGCCAGGCCCTGTGTGTCATGAAATGTAATGCCAGGGTAGCGGAGATATAAACTTGATAAAGGACACAAGCACAAAGGGTTCTTTTTACTTGGAGAAACGACGGCGGAGGGGTGACATGATCGAGGTTTATAAGATTATGCATGGGATTGAGCAGGTTGAGAGAGAAGTCCTTTTCTCCCTTTCTCACAATACCAGAACTCGAGGGCACTCCATTAAATTGCTGAGCAGTCCGGTTAGAACAGATAAAAGGAAGTCCTTCTTCACCCAAAGAGTGATTCACACGTGGAATTCACTGCCACAGGAGGTGGTGGCAGCTACAAGCATGGAAAGTTTCAAGAGGGAATTAGATAAACATATAACCCGACTGCTCAGCAATTTCATGGAGTGCCCACTTGAGTTCTTGTATTGTGAGAAAGGGAGAAAAGGACTTCTTTCTCAACCTGCTCTATCCCATGCATAATCTTATAAACCTCGATCATGTCACCCCTCCGCCGTCGTTTCTCCAAGCTGAAGAGCCCCAAGCGTTTTAACCTTTCTTCATAGGGGAGGTGTTCCAACCCTTTTATCATTCTAGTTGCCCTTCTCTGCACTTTTCCCAATGCTATGATATCCTTTTTGAGGTGTGGCGCCCAGAACTGTACACAGTATTCCAAATGAGGTCGCACCAATGATTTATACAGGGGCATGATGATACTGGCTGATTTGTTTTCAATTCCCTTCCTAATCCTTTCTCATCCTTCTCAGGCTCCACCCCCCACCCAAATCTTGCAGGACTGAGCCAATAAGGATGCGCGCGCCCACTTGTCAGGCCTGACCTGGCTGCAGGAACAACTGCAGACAACCAGGGAGAGGACATGGGTATGGAAGAAGAAGGAAGAGGAGGAGGAGATTGGATTCATACCCCGCCCTTCACTACCCGAAGGAGTCTCAGAGTGGCTGACAAACTCCTTTCTCTTCCGCTCCCCACAACAGACACCCTGTGAGGTAGAAGAAGAAGAAGAGATTGGATTCATACCCCGCCCTTCAGTACCCAAAGGAGTCTCAGAGTGGCTCACAAACTCCTTCCCCTTCCCCTCCCCACAACAGACACCCTGTGAGGTAGGCGGGGCTGAGAGAGCTCTTTCCAGAACTGCCCTTGAGAGGGCAGCTCTGAGAGAACTTGTGACTGACCCAAGGTCACCCAGCAGGCTGCATGTGAAGGAGTGGGGAACCAAACCCAGTTCTTCCAGTTTGGTGTAGTGGTGAAGTGCGCGGACTCTAATCTGGGAGAACCGGGTTTGATTCCCCCACTCCTCCACTTGCACCTGCTGGTGTGACCTTGGGTCAGTCACAAGCTCTGGCACAGCTGTCCTTGGAAAAGAGCCGTTTCTCTCTCTCTCGGCCCCACCTACCTCCCAGGGTATCTGTTGTGGGGAGGGGGAGGGAAAGGAGTTTGTAAGGCACTCTGAGACTCCAAGTGAAGGGCGGGGTATAAACACCAATCTCCTCCTCCTCCTCCTCCTTCCAGATTAGAGTCCCGCTCCTTACCACCACTACATCCAACTGGACCCCCTCCCTCTCTGAGCAGTGGCCCCGGGGCACAGCCAGGTGGACTATTTGAGGACTCACATTTGGGGCCTCCAGCCAGGCACGCCACAGTGGACTTGTGCAGCTTCCGCACCAGAATCTTTGATAAGAACAGGTGAACATGTGAAAGTCGGGGATGCCATCCTCCAGGTGGGGCCTGGAGATCTCATATGAACATACGAAGCTGCCTTCTACGGAATCAGACCCTTGGAGTCCGTCAAGGTCAGTATTGTCTACTCAGATTGGCAGCCTCCTGCCAGATCCCTTAACTGGACATGCCTGGGACCAGTGTTCCCTCTAAGCCAAGTTAGTGTGAGCCAGCTCACAGTTTTTTAGCCTCTGGCTCACGGGTCTTTGTCTTCACTCAGGAAGGGACGGCTCCAGAGCAAACTAATTGGCGCAGTAGCCGAATGGCTCGCTCGCAACTTTAATGCCAGCGGCTCACCAAGTAGAATTTTTGCTCACAAGACTCCACAGCTTAGAGGGAGCATTGCCTGGGAGTGAACCTGGGACCTTCTGCCTGCCAACTGACTGCAGCTGATCTCCAGAACCAACGCTCCCTCCGAGATGTGGAGTCTTGTGAGCAAAAATTCTACTTTGTGAGCCACTGGCAATGAAGTTGTGAGCGGGTGATCTGGCTGCTGCATAAATTAGTTTGCTCTGGAGCCCTCCTTCCTGAGCTAGATGCGTGAGCCGGAGGCTAAAGGACTGTGAGTTAGCTCACACTGACTCAGCTTAGAGGGAACACTGCTCCAGACCACAGAGATCAGTCCCCCTAGAGAAAATGGCTGCTCTGGAGGGTGGACTCCGTGGCATTATACCCTGCTAAGCTTCCTCCTCAAATCTCTAGGGTTTTTCCCCCCACTGTGATCTGTCCACCCTGTGATCCTCGAACAGCAGCAACAGACCCAGAGACCGGCCATTTCTCCCACAGAGACATCACCTTGCCAACAAAAGTCTGCATGGTCAAAGCAACGGTATTCCCCATAGTCATGTATGGCTGCGAGAGTTGGACTATAAGGAAGGCCGAGCGCCGAAGAATAGATTCTTTTGAACTATGGTGCTGGAGAAGACTCTTGAGAGTCCCTTGGACTGCAAGGAGATCAAATCAGTCAATCCTAAAAGAAATCAACCCTGGTTCCCTGGAAGGCCAGATCCTGAAGTTGAAGCTCAAAGACTTTGGCCCCCAAATGAGAAGAAGGGAGCACTCGCTGGAGAAGACCCTGATGCTGGGAAAGATTGAAGGTCAAAGAAGAAGGGGACGGCAAAGGATGAGATGGTTAGACAGTGTCATCAATGCAACGAACATGAAATTGAGCAAACTTCAGCAGACAGCGGAAGACAGGAGGGCCTGGCGTGATCTGGTCCATGGGGTCGCGAAGAGTCGGACTCGACTGTGCGACTGAACAACAGCATGGTTAGGAAACGTACAGGTAAGAGCAAAAACAGAGAACAGCTTTAGCAGTCTTGTCTATATTAGGGAAGGAAGAAGAAGAAGAAGAAGAAGAAGAAGAAGAAGAAGAAGAAGAAGAAGAAGAAGAAGAAGAAGAAGAAGAAGAAGAAGAAGAAGAAGAAGAAGAAGAGGAGGAGGAGGAGGAGGAGGAGGAGGAGGAGGAGGAGGAGGAGGAGGAGGAGGAGGAGGAGGAGGAGGAGGAGGAGATTGAATTTATACGCCACCCTTCACTACCCAAAGGAGTCTTGGAGTGGCTGACAAACCCCTTTCCTTTTCCCCTCCCCACACCCTGTGAGGTCGGTGGGGCTGAGAGAGCTCTGACAGAAACGGCTCTTTTTCAAGGACAGCTCTTATCAGAACTATGGCTTGCCCAAGGTCACCCAGCCAGGTGCAAGTGGAGGAGTGGGGATTAGAGTCCACACACTTCACCACTACACCAAATTGTGCCCCACGAGGTTGGAACACCCTCGGCCCAGAGATCTGCCTGAGCTTCTTGCACAAGCATCACACGATTTTAGTGATTTCAGCTGGTGTTTTCACCCGGGGTGTTTTGACCCAGGCTTCAGAAGAGGGCTGGGCTTCAGAGGCAAATGCCAGATCTTCCCTGGACAAAAACAGCCGCCGCAGACAGGCGCTCCGACACCCCTGCGGGAGCCGTTTGGCACCGCTGCCTGGGCTGGTCGAAGCGCTCGAATCCCCCGAAGGGGCAGAATGCGCACACCAGAGAATCAACATGACTCAAGCAGTTCACTGGAACAAGTAATGAGGGTGTTTGACTAGATCATCATTTTAGATGTTGGATATTAAAAAAAAAACACAAACCCTCAAATCGGTGGGGAGGGGGAAGAAAAGGAAAACAAGGCCGCAGTGCCAACCCGCAAATCTGGCTCCCGGATGCGTTTTCTCTTTTTGACGTGACAACGGCTTTTCCTCCGCTTGGAAAGTTGCATGCAACTTTCAGTCAAGACTGAACATGCTCCAAGCGGCACAGCCAGTCCGGGACTTCCCTTCTCCTGCTCCCAGAAGAATCACTGCAACGGTGGAACGAACCAAAAGTCCACCAGGACCCGGCCCTCTACACATCCCTTCCCCCTGATCATTAAGCCCTGGAGATGCCCCACAGTTTTTTCGTTACTGTGTGACACAGAGTGTTGGACTGGATGGGCCATTGGCCTGATCTGACATGGCTTCCCTTATGTTCTTATGTCTGAAGGCCAGTGATGCTCCGTCTTCTTGGTGCCTGGGGGGATTCTGAAGTTCTGGCCCTGCTGGTGGACCTCATGATGGCACCTGGTTTTCGGCCACTGTGTGACACAGAGCGTTGGATTGGATGGGCCACTGGCCTGATCCAACATGACTTCTCTTATGTTCTTGTGTCTGCGACAGTGATGCTCTTTCTTCTTCGTGCTTGAGGGGATTCTGGAGTTCTGGCCTTGCCAGTAGACCTCATGATGGCACCAGGGTTTTGGTCGCTGTGTGGCACAGAACATTGGACTGGGTGGGCCACTGGCCTGATCCAACATGGCTTCTCTTATGTTCTTGTGTCTGCAACAATGATGCTCTGTCTTTTTGGTGCTTGAGGGGATTCTGGAGTTCTGACCTTGCCAGTAGACCTCATGAAGGCACCAGGGTTTTGGCCACTGTGTGACACAGAGCGTTGGACTGGATGGGCCACTGGCCTGATCCAACATGGCTTCTCTTATGTTCTTATGTTTGGGGCAGTGATGCTCTGTCTTCTTCGTGCTGGGGAGGCAAAAGTGGGAGGGCTTCTGGATTTCTGGCCTTGCTGGTGGACCTCATAATGGCACCTGGGTTTTGGCCACTGTGTGACACAAAACGTTGGACTGGATGGGCCATTAGCTTGACCCAAGATGGCTTCTCTTACATTCTTATGCTTAGTCATGCCAGTTAAACTGTCTGCCATTTAAAAAGTGCCGCCCAGGATCTTCTGAAATGTCAGAGAGAGGTGCAAATGCCCAAGGGGATAAAGCACTGGGAGGAGGGGAAAGCCACAGAGCTGGGTTTAGGGTTGCCAGCTCCAGGTTGGGAAATTCCTGGAGATCACACGGGGAGGGCTCTTAGCAAGTTCTGAATGCCATGGAGTCCATCTTCCAAAGCTGCTGTTTTCTCTGGGAGAACTGGTCTCTGTGACCTGGAGACGAGTGGTGATTTCAGGAGAGCTCCAGGCCAGTGTTCCCTCTAAGCTGAGTTAGTGTGAGCCGGCTCAACGTTTTTTTAGCCTCCGGCTCACACACTTTTGTCTTGGCTCGGGGAGGAGGGCTCCAGAGCAAACTGCTCGCTCACAACTTGGATGCCAGTAAGCTCACAGGGTAGAATTTTGGCACACGAAAGTCCACAGCTTCGAGAAGGCACTGCTCCAGGCCTCACCTGGAGTCTGGCAACCCTGGTCGTTAAGCCTGTTGAAGCTCATTTGGAAGTCAAATTGTACTACAGATCCCACATTGTTGCAATCAGGCCTTGCTTGGGAGACAGTACCGCCCGTGTTCTATGTGCCCTTTCCCCATTGGGGCAGGTGATGCACTCTTATTCTTGGTGCTGGAGGGGGTAGCAGTGGGAGGGCTTCTGGTGTCCTGGCCCCACTGCTGGACCTCCTGATGGCACCTGGTAGATTTTGGCCACTGTGTGACACAGAGTGTTGGACTAGATGGGCCATTGGCCTGATTCAACATTGGATTCTCTTATGTTCTTATGTTCTTATCTGGGCCGCCATTCCTTTGGTACCCAGGGGAAAGAGCGCCACCTGCTGAAGCAGAGAGAGAATTCCGGACTTCGCTGCCAGCCTCCTTTCCAAAACTCAGCCCTGGCCTGTCCTTGCTTAGCACATGAGCTCTTGGACCAAGGGCTGGATGGCTCTGCTGGGATGCTATTGCCTCAGCCGCCCGATAGTGGGTGGGACGGGTCTCCCCTCACATCTTGGCTTTCAAACGTCTACAGTTTTCCCCCTTTCGAAATACGTAAACCTCTCCGACACACAAGCTCCTTACGAACTGGAAAAAGTGCAGAGAAGGGCAACTAGAATGATAAAAGGGTTGGAACACCTTCCCTATGATGAAAGGTCAAAACGCTTGGGGCTCTTCAGCTTGGAGAAACGACGGCTGAGGGGTGACGTGATCGAGGTTTATAAGATTATGCATGGGATAGAGCAGGTTGAGAAAGAAGTACTTTTCTGCCTTTCTCACAATACAAGAACTCGTGGGCACTCCATGAAATTGCTGAGCAGTCGGGTTAGAACAGATAAAAGGAAGTCCTTCCTCACCCAGAGAGTGATTAACACATGGAATTCACTGCCACAGGAGGCAGCTACAAGCATGGACCATTTCAAGAGGGAATTGGATAAACATATGGAGCAGAAGTCCATCAGTGGCTATTAGCCACAGGGTATAGATGGGAACTCTCAGTCTCGGGCAGGTGCTGCACTCTATCCTTGGTGCTGGAGGGGGGCAGCAGTGGGAGGGCTTCTAGTATCCTGGCCCCACTGCTGGACCTCCTGAGGGCACCTGGTATTTTTGGCCACTGTGTGACAGAGTGTTGGACTGGATGGGCCATTGGCCTGATTCAACATTGGCTTCTCTTATGTTCTTATGTTCTTATGTTCTTACGAACCTGCCCGTGGCGAGCTCTCCTTGGCCCAGGGAGCAGAAAGAGACGGCAATGACCATTGCTCCCTCTAAGCTGTGGAATCTCGTGAGCAAAAGCTCTACTATGTGAGCTCCTGGCATTAAAGTTGAGAGCGGGCGCTTTGGCTGCTGCGTCAATTAATTTGCTCTTCTGGAAGCCGTCCCTTCCCGAGCCGAGACAAAAATGTGTGAGCCGGAGGCTAAAAAACCTGTGAGCTAGCTCACACTAACTCAGCTTAGAGGGAACACTGGCGGTGATGGGACCTCTCCTGCTATGGAGCGTGGCCCCGAATCTCAGGTTTCCTCAGCCGCAGCATCTGAAAGACTGCAACGGGCGAAGGGTTCTGTGGGGATGATGAGACGCACCAAGGGGGGTGGGGAGAGATCACTAGACCACCTTGCAGCTTTGCAATCCAATGTTCTGCACGGCTCACCCTGTGCCAGCCTGGGCCGTTGGCCGGCTGCATTGCCAGTTCCTAGTCCTCTTGGGGCACTGGTGTTGGCATCCAGTTTTGCATAATAAAACAGAAGGCGAAAACAAGCTTAGTTAACAGACTCCCCAGTTACAACTCGTCAAAAAGCTGAAGAACACGTACAAGAGAATGATGTATACCAAGTAGCTACAGTGAAAAAGTACAAAATGTAAACAATCAAGAACCGGAATGTGCTACAATGTCTAAACCATGGAGAACTACTAGATAATTTGACGTTGTGTCCGGATGTTTCATAGCAACGTTTCAAAGCTCATCCTTCATCAGAGTGTTCTGTAATGAAACACATTAACTAATTAAGAAAAGGAGAGCCATACAAAGAAATTGCAAAGTCAATGTGTAAACCTAACCAACAGCTTACCCCTTTAAGCTGCTGTGGTTTTCGTACGCTCACTGGCACGCATTGGGAGCAGCCTGTGTTAACAGAAAATCCAACAAGCCGTGCAGTGTCAATGTAAATGAGGATAACATTGCTAAAAGCATTTTGTTAACACAGGCTGTTATTACAGCACACCCCGATGAAGGATGAACGTTGTGTACATTATTCCCTGTTGCATGTTCTTCGGCTTTTTTGGCAAGCTGTAATTGGAGGGTCTATGAACTACACTTGTTTTTGTCTTCTGTTACTATTTTATTATGCAGTAGTGCAGTGAACATCATCGAATGCATTCAGGTTTGCACGCCGAGTTCTTTTGCGCTGCTCATCTGCACTGTTCGTAGTCTCTCTCCTGCTGTATGTTCACACGGTTGCTCCCACTGTTATTTAGCTTTGTACTCCCAGTTCTACTGCGTTGTTCATTCAGTGTCGGGGAGGGACTTGGTGGAAGAGCCTCTGCTTGGCATGCAGAAGGTCCCAGGTTCAGTTCCCGGCACCTCCAGTTAAATGGGTCAGGCAGTAGGTGGTGTGAAAGACCTCGGAGCCTGAGACCCAGGAGAGCAGCTGCCGGTCTGAGGAGACAAGACTTTTAATCCCTTCCCCCCAGCCATAGAATCACAGAGCTGGAAGGGACCTCCAGGGTCATCTAGTCCAACCCCTTACACAATGCAGGAGATTCACAAATAACCTCCCCCTCCGCAACCGCAGTGATCGCTGTTCCAGTGATCGTGTAATTACCTGACCCCCCCCCGGGTAAAGCACAGATGTAGAAGTGGGGGCATGGTTGGTGGAAATTACTTCCACCAACATTACTCCTGGGAAGGAGGAGGAGGAGATTGGATTTATACCCCGCCCTTCACTGTCCAAAGGCGTCTCAGAGTGGCTTACAAACGCCTTTCCCTTCCCCTCCCCATAACAGACACCCTGGGAGGTAGAAGAAGAAGAAGAAGAGATTGGATTTATTCCCCGCCCTTCACTACCCGAAGGAGACTCAGAGCAGCTGACAATCTCCCTTTCCCTTCCCCGTCCCACAACAGACACCCTGGGAGGTAGGTGGGGCTGAGAGAGCTCTTTGGAGGACTGCCCCTGAGAGAACAGCTCCGAGATAACTTGTGACTGACGCAAGGTCACACCAGCTGGCTGCATGTGGAGGCTGGCAGCTCCAGGTTGGGAAATTCCTGGAGATTTGGGGGGTGGAGCGTGAGGAGGATGGGATTTGGGGAGGGGAGGGACTTCAGTGGGTTAAAGTGCCATAGAGTCCACCTTCCAAAGCGGCTGTTTTCCTACAGGTGAACTCATCTATGTCGCCCGGACATCAGTCGTGATCCCAGGGGATCTCCAGCCACCACCTGGAGATTGGCAACCCTGCTCCTGGCCCAACCCATGCAGCAGACTCCATCTCCAAGCTTATGCTCGAATGAAAAACACATTTACTCCAGAGATACTACAGACGCCCTCTAAAGCCGTGGAGTCCTGTGAGTAGAAATCCTACTTCCTGAGCTACCGGCATTCAAGTTGCAAGCCAGCAATCTGGCCACTGCATAAATCAGTTTGCTCTTCTGGAGCCGGCCCTTCCTGAGCTGAGACAAAAATGTGTGAGCCGGAGGCTAAAGAACTGTGAGCTCACTCACACTCACTCAGCTTAGAGGGAACACTGACGACATTCTCCTGCTTTCTCCGGCTGAGGCATTTCCTCCTACATTGACCTCATTCCCACCTTACAATTCCACCCACGACTGAGAAAGAAGGACGCTTGCCCCGGAACTCCTCACTCGATCCATGGCCTAAACTGAACTCCCACTCGGGTCTTCTACACCAAAAAAAGGAGCCCATCCCCAACATTTCCCCAGTTGCCCAGGCACTCAGCTAGATCCAAACCACCCTCTCTGGAACCAGTTTGCAGGCAACCAGGTGAGTCGCCGGTCACCTCCCAGGTGAGGTAAAGTGTTTGGATAAGCTAATCTCCTGGGGCATTCAACTCTCCGGCAGGCAGGCAAAACGAAATGTTTCCTCGACGTTACGTGGACAGGATGCTTCCCCCCCCACCCGCTCACCTCCACACAAAACCTGCCACCACTTGGCCCACGTCCCCAGAAGCCAAGCCCGGGCATGCCCGGGAAGAGTCAACCCTGAGGATAGCGGGTTGGAATGCCGTGAAAAGGACATTTGGGAATGGTGACCTCCAGCCAGTGATCTTCGTGACATGTGTCATCGCCCAGGCCAAAGAGAACGAGGGCTGTACGTCACCGGCACGGCCATTCCGCAGGGCGGGTCCGTGAGCGCCGTGCGAATTCGCTCCGTGTATCTTCGCCGTAAGTTGGGTGTGACTTGAGTCAATGCTCCCTCTAAGCTGTGGGAGTCTTGTGAACAAAAGTTCTACTTTGGTAGCTACTACTGGCATTCAAGTTGTGAGCGAGCAATTTGGCTGCTGCATAAATTAGTTTGCTCTGAACATAAGAACGTAGGAGAAGCCAATACTGAATCAGGCCAGTGGCCCATCTAGTCCAACACTCTGTCACACAGCGGCCAAAATATACCAGGTGCCATCAGGAGGTCCAGCAGTGGGGCCAGGACACCAGAAGCCCTCCCACTGCTGCCCCCTCCAGCACCAAGAATAGAGTGCATCACCTGCCCCAGACTGAGAGTTCCCATCTATACCCTGTGGCTAATAGCCACTGATGGACTTCTGCTCCAGATGTTTATCTAATTCCCTCTTGAAACTGTCCATGCTTGTAGCTGCCACCACCTCCTGTGGCAGTGAATTCCATATGTTAATCACTCTTTGGGTGAAGAAGGACTTCCTTTTATCTGTTCTAACCCGACTGCTCAGCAATTTCATGGAGTGCCCACGAGTTCTTGTCTTGTGAGAAAGGGAGAAAAGGACTTCTTTCTCAACCTGCTCTGGAGCCATCCTTCCCGAGCTAAGGCAAAAATCTGTGAGTTTCAATGATTTTGTCTGGTTGTGTTTTACACACATTGTGTTTTGCCCACATCTGGTTGTGTTTTATGCACATCGCCCATAGCCCTGGCAATAGCAGGGATCGGCCGATCCATAAATCCAATAAGCAGTGTTCCCTCTAAGCTGAGTTCGTGTGAGCTAGCTCACAGGTTTTTAGCCTCTGGCTCACCATTTTTTCTCTTAGCCTCCGGAGCAAACTAATTGATGCAGGAGCCAAACTGCTCGCTCACAACTTTAATGCCAGGAGCTCACAAAGTAGATTTTTTTGCCCACAAGACTCCACAGCTTAGAGGGAGCATTGCCAATAAGTAAGTAAATCAATCAATCAATCAATCAATCAATCAATCAATCTGTGGCATCCCTACCAAAAAAACCCAGACAGAATTCTTTCTCCCCATGCCTGTGAAGAGAACAGCACAGTTCAAGGAGGTACATTCCACCTTGCAGTCCAAAGGGCTAAAAACGGGCTTGCCAACGCCAGATTGGAGAATTCCTAGAGATTTGGGGGTGGAGCTTGGAGAGGGCGGGGCCTGGAGAGAGGCTTGAGCAACATATGATGCCATAGGGACCACCCTCTGAAGCAGCCTAGAGCCCACCCTCCAAATTTGGAGACCGGTTGTCATTCCGGGGGATCGCCAGACCCTCCTGGAGGTTGGCAACTGTGATAAACTAAAGGTTTGTTGATCAGCAGCAGGTAAACAAGAGAGCGGCTGGGTCACATGACTGAGAGTGGTGGGGGCAGGTTGCTCAGAATTCTCAGGGAGTAACAGTTAAGAGTTGACAGTTGACAGTTAGAGGGGTTAGCTGGTGAGCTCTTGGAAAAGAAGGCACCTCTGGAGCTGAGTGGGTAAAAAAGCAGTTTGCTGGGGCTGGATAACTCTCCTAACTGGTCCCCTCTAATGAGAGAGGATAGTGGATGGAGAGAAGAAACTGTATAACGCCGCAGTAGTCACAAAGCAATAAGAACACTTCTCCCAGGGAACTTGTGAGGTGGTTAAAGGAAGGACTGGGGGTCTAGAAGAGACTGGGAAAAGCTGGAATAGTCTTACTAGTCAGTCTTAGGGAGCTCGGCGGAGAGAGTCCAAGGTCTAACCACAGTCAGTTACCGGAGAGTGTAATCACAAATGGTATCAAGGTACCAAAGACAGTCTGTGACAAACTCGTGGGCACTCCATGAAATTGCTGAGCAGTCAGGTTAGAACAGATAAAAGGAAGTACTTCTTCACCCAAAGAGTGATTAACACATGGAATTCACTGCCACAGGAGGTGGTGGCAGCTACAAGCATGGACAGTTTCAAGAGGGAATTAGATAAACATATGGAGCAGAAGTCCATCAGTGGCTATTAGCCACAGGGTATAGATGGGAACTCTCAGTCTGGGGCAGGTGATGCACTCTATTCTTGGTGCTGGAGGGGGCAGCAGTGGGAGGGCTTCTGGTGTCCTGGCCCCACTGCAGGACCTCCTGATGGCATGTGGTATATTTTGGCCGCTGTGTGACAGAGTGTTGGACTAGATGGGCCATTGGCCTGATTCAACATTGGCTTCTCTTATGTTCTTATGTTCTTAACTTAGAGTTATAAAACCACAGCCTATGTTAATGCAGAGTGAAGCATACATACCAAACAGCAACAATATATTCTGTGCTAATATCCCCCCCCCCCTTGAGTTTCTGTGAATAAAGGATTGTGCTGTTTGCTTTTCAAAAGCACTGGTGCCTGGCTTATTGACAGGGATTCAGATCTGGCAGACATCCTCAATCCACGAGAGATACAAACCCCGAAGATATTTTTTTTTAGAGTAAACTGGCCAGCCCCCAGAAAGACGAGGCGATCGGTCAGCAAGAGAGAGTGAGAACCTGAATCCAGTAGTATAAACCGAGGCCCTGCGCAGTCAGGATCATTGCAGCCAGTGTTCCCCCTAAGCTGAGTTAGTGTGAGCTAGCTCACAGTTTTTTTAGCCTCCGGCTCACACATTTTTGTCTCAGCTCAGGAAGAACGGCTCCAGAGCAAACTGATTTATGCAGCGGCCAAATGGCTCGCTCACAACTTTAATGCCAGTAGCTCACAAAGTTGAATTTTTGCTCACAAGACTCCATAGCTTAGAGGGAACAGTGCAGCAACCCTAAAAGAGGACCCTGGAGAGGAAAGCCCGCCTCTCCCCCTGGAAAGGATTCAAACAGGATGCAGAAAGCAAAGCACACGGCCTGACTTTCGGAGACCAAAAGAAACGGCAGCGCAAGAGGAGAACAAAAAAGATTTGGAGGCTGGAGGGAAAGTACAAGAGAGCTCTCCGACAATCGGAATGCGAGATCTGTTCCGACTTGCAGTCCCCATTCATAAGTTCCTTAGTAATTATTTTCTTAAGGAGCTACTCTTAGGCTTATGATTTTTATTTATTTTTTATTTATTTATTTTAAAAAAGCAAGGCTGGTGATAAATCTCGGAGTGTGTAATTATTGCGAGGGAGATCCCCGTAAACCCGGAACACTCTGGGAGAGGAAGTGGGGAGAGACTGCCCCGTTGTGGGGAAATTTGGCTCCTCCTGGTAGATGGCACGCCTGTGACCTGCTGCTAGGCTTGCCAACCTCCAGCTGGGGCCTGGAGATCTCACAGAATCACAACATCTCCAGGGGAACTGTCTTTGCATTGGAGGGTGGGGGGCTGTAAGGCTGAGCTTCCTCTCCTAACACCTCCCTTCCCAAGTTCCATCCCCCAAATCTCCAGGGATTTTCCAACCTGCAGATGCTGTTTCTATCTACTTGGGTTGCCAACCCCCAGGGCCAGTTTGGTGTAGGGGTTAAGTGCGCAAACTCTAATCTGGGAGACCCGGGTTTGATTCCCCACTCCTCCACTCATAGCTGCTGGATGACCTTGGGCAAGCCGTAGTTCTGGCACAGCTGTTCTTGAGAAAAAGAGCAGTTTCTGTCAGAGCTCTCTCAGCTCGACCTACCTCAACAGGCGATGCCCCTTCTAAGCTGTGGAATCTTGCGAGCAAAAATCCTACTTTGTGAGCTGCTGGCATTGAAGTCGGTGAGAGATCGATTTGGCTGCTGCATAAATTAGTCTGCTCGGGGGCCCTCCTTCCTGAACGAAGATAAAAATGTGTGAGCCGGAGGCTAAAAAGCTCATCTTAGAGGGAACACTGCTCACAGGGTGTCTGTTGTGGGGAGATGAAGGGAAAGGAGTCTGTAAGCCCCTCTGAGACTCCGAGTGAAGAGTGGGGTATAAATCCAATCTCCACCTCCTCCTCCTCCTCCTCCTCCTCCTCTTCTTCTTCTTCTTCTTCTTCTTCTTCTTCTTCTTCTTCTTCTTCTTCTTCTTCTTCTTCTTCTTCTTCTTCTTCTTCTTCTTCTTCTTCTTCTTCTGTTTGGTGTTGTGATTAAGTGTGCGGACTCTAATCTAGGAGAACCAGGTTTGATTCCCCACTCCTCCACTTGCACCTGGTTGGATGACCTTGGGCAAGCTGTAGTTCTGACAAGAGCTGTCCTTGAAAAAGAGCCGTTTCTGACAGAGCTCTCTCAGCCCCACCTACCTCACAGGGTGTCTGTTGTGGGGAGGGGAAGGGAAAGGAGTTTGTAAGCCACTCTGAGACACTTTTGGATAGTGAAGGGCAGGGTATAAATCCAGTCTCTTCTCTTCTTCTGCCTCACAGGGTGTCTGTTGTGGGGAGGGGAAGGGAAAGGAGTTTGTGTGCCGCTCTGAGACTCCTCTGGGTAGTGAAGGGCTGCGTATAAATCCAGTCTCTTCTTCTTCTTCTTCTGCCTCACAGGGTGTCTGTTGTGGGGAGGGGAAGGGAAAGGAGTTTGTAAGCCACTCTGAGACGCCTTTGGATAGTGAAGGGCAGGATATAAATCCAGTCTCTTCTCTTCTTCTGCCTCACAGGGTGTCTGTTGTGGGGAGGGGAAGGGAAAGGAGTTTGTGAGCCGCTCTGAGACTCCTCTGGGTAGTGAAGGGCTGCGTATAAATCCAGTCTCTTCTTCTTCTTCTGCCTCACAGGGTGTCTGTTGTGGGGAGGGGAAGGGAAGGGAGTTTGTAAGCCGCTCTGAGACTCCTCTGGGTAGTGAAGGGCTGCGTATAAATCCAGTCTCTTCTTCTTCTTCTGCCTCACAGGGTGTCTGTTGTGGGGAGGGGAAGGGAAGGGAGTTTGTAAGCCGCTCTGAGACTCCTCTGGGTAGTGAAGGGCTGCGTATAAATCCAGTCTCTTCTTCTTCTTCTACCTCACAGGGTGTCTGTTGTGGGGAGGGGAAGGGAAAGGAGTTTGTGAGCCGCTCTGAGACTCCTCTGGGTAGTGAAGGGCTGCGTATAAATCCAGTCTCTTCTCTTCTTCTGCCTCACAGGGTGTCTGTTGTGGGGAGGGGAAGGGAAAGGAGTTTGTGAGCCGCTCTGAGACTCCTCTGGGTAGTGAAGGGCTGCGTATAAATCCAGTCTCTTCTTCTTCTTCTGCCTCACAGGGTGTCTGTTGTGGGAAGGGGAAGGGAAGGGAGTTTGTAAGCCACTCTGAGACACCTTCGGGTAGTGAAGGGTGGGGTATAAATCCAGTCTCTTCTCTCCTTCTTCTTCTGGTGGCTGGACATCTCCTGGGGTTACAACTGATCTCCAGGCAGCAGACCAGTTCCATTTGGAGAAAATGGCCCCTTTGGAAGGTGGAGGATATCCGTGCGCCTCCACCAAAAGCCAAGAAAGGGACCCACAGCTGGATCCAGTCAAAGGAGCTTCTGCAAATATCAGCCTATGGGGCAGAAAAGCAGAAACTCTCGCAGAAATTCAATCCCCAGCCTTCAGGCTTTCTAAAACACAGTGGTGGAGGAAAGTGCCCGTCAAGTCACAGCTAACTTTGGGTGACCACTGCTGGGTTCCACCCCTGGGATGCTGCCCATGTCAGGTGCATGATCTGATAAGGATGTGCCAGAAGAGCTCCCTTGCTTATGGAAAGTGCGGTCTCCCGTCACCGCTGACATATGCCAACCCTGTAGGGTTTTCAAGGCGAAAGACAAACAGAGGTAGATTGCCATTACCTGTCTCTAATCATTACCAGGACTCTAATCTGGGAGAGCTGGGTTTGATTCCCCACTCCTCCATATGCAGCTGCTGGTGTGACCCTGGGTCAGTCACAAGTTCCCTTAGAGCTGTTCTCTCAAGGGCAGTCCTCGAGAGAGCTCTCTCAGCCCCACCTACCCCACAGGGTGTCTGTTGTGGGAATGGGAAGGGGAAGGAGATTGTAAGCCGCTCTGAGACACCTTTGGGTAGTGAAGGGCGGGATATGAATCCAATCTCTGCTCTTCTTCTTCTCTTTTTGAGGGGTGTCTGGCCTCTTTTGGGATATTTTTTTTTTAAAAAAAACTGATTAAAATGTCCTCTTTTGGGGTTGGGAGGCTGAGCCTGTCTTCCCAATAGCTCTCCAGGGAAGGCCAGCTTCAGTTTAAACAGAAAGGGTACTTAAAATGAAATCTGTCATAGAGATCGCTTGTTTGAAGTAGTCAGTCGGGAAATATGTCCTCTTTTTTCTTCATCTTCTTCAAAATATGGCCGTCTAATCTATATTAATTCCCACACGCTATCTTAAGAACCTAATCGGCATCCCTTGAACTCGTCACCTGTCTCAGTGCATTCTCAATACCCCGCCACACACTCTAGCATTTCCTCTCTACCCTAACCTTTACTTCTGTAAGGACACACATTGATCTGTGGATCTGGCCAACGCTAATCTAGTCCAGCATTTTGTTGCTTTCCGACAGCAGCAAGCCTTTGGAAAGTTCCAAGCAGGAAATGAAGAAAGGTTAAAGCCCTTGGGGCGCTTTAGCTTGGAGAAACGATGGCTGAGGGGCAACATGATCAAGGTTAATAAGGTTATGCATGGGATAGAGCAGGTCGAGAAAGAAGTACTTTTCTCCCTTTCTCACCATAAAAGAACTCGTGGGCACTCCATGAAATTGCTGAGCAGTCGGGTTAGAACAGATAAAAGGAAGTACTTCTTCACCCAAAGAGTGATTAACACATGGAATTTACTGCCAAAGGAGGTGGTGGCGGCTACAAGCATGGACGGCTTCAAGAGGGAATTGGATAAACATCTGGAGCAGAGGTCCATCAGTGGCTATTAGCCACAAGGTCTAGAGAGGGACTCTCCATCTGGGGCAGGTGATGCTCTGTATTCTTGGTGCCTGGGGGGGTCAACAGTGGGAGGGCTTCTGGTGTCCCGGCCCCACTGCTGGACCTCCTGATGGCCCCTGGTATTTTTGTCCCCTGTGTGACACAGAGTGTTGGACTGGATGGGCCATTGGCCTGATCCAACATTGGCTTCTCTTATGTTCTTATGTCTGGGACAGTGATGCTCTGTATTCTTGGTGCTTGGGGGAGGTCAACAGTGGGGGGGCTTCTGGTGTCCTGGCCCCACTGGTGGACCTCCTGATGCCCCCTGGTATTTTTGGCCACTGTGTGACACAGAGTGTTGGACGGGAGGGGCCATTGGCCTGATCCAACATTGGCTTCTCTTATGATCTTATGTCTGGGGCAAGGGATGCTCTGTATTCTTGGTGCTGGTGGGGGCAGCAGTGGGAGGGTTTCTAGTGCCCTGGCCCCACTGCTGAACCTCCTGATGGCACCTGGTGTTTTTGGCCACTGTGTGACCCAGAGTGTTGGACGGGAGGGGCCATTGGCCTGATCCAACATTGGCTTCTCTTATGACCTTATGTCTGGGGCAAGGGATGCTCTGTATTCTTGGTGCTTGGGGGGGGGTCAACAGTGGGAGGGCTTCTGGTGTCCTGGCCCCACTGATGGACCTCCTGATGGCACCTGGTGTTTTTGGCCACTGTGTGGCACAGAGTGTTGGACGGGAGGGGCCACTGGTCTGATCCAACATTGGCTTCTCTTATGACCTTATGTCTGGGGCAAGGGATGCTCTGTATTCCTGGTGCTGGGGGGGCAGCAGTGGGAGGGCTTCTGGTCTCCTGGCCCCACTGCTGGACCTCCTGATGGCCCCTGGTATTTTTGGCCACTGTGTGACCCAGAGTGTTGGACGGGAGGGGCCATTGGCCTGATCCAACATTGGCTTCTCTTATGACCTTATGTCTGGGGCAAGGGATGCTCTGTATTCCTGGTGCTGGGGGGGGGCAGCAGTGGGAGGGCTTCTGGTGTCCTGGCCCCACTGCTGGACCTCCTGATGGCACCTGGTGTTTTTGGCCACTGTGTGACACAGAGTGTTGGACTGGAGGGGCCACTGGCCTGACCCAACACTGGCATCTTTTATGTTCTTAGGGTTCCCCTAGAATTCCCCCCCCAGTAAGTAATGCTGAAAGGTATACTGCCCTTGTACATGGAGGCTCCTTTCAGTCGCCATGCACCCAAAGCGGGAGGAAGCGCCATCACCATCTGCCACCAGGGAATTCTGACCCGCCGCCCCCGTTCCTCACCTGTCCAGGGACCGCTCTGGAAAGATGAAGGACCCCAGGCAGATGCGGTCGACGTCGTTCAGGGGGACCCTCTGCAGCTGGAGGCATTTGAGCATGATGAAGTCGTATTTGCAGATCAGCAGGGCCAGGTCTGTGATCACCACGACGCGCTCCTTCTCGTTGTTCCAGTGGTCGATCCTAGAGCAGAGCCCAGAAAAAAGTCAGCACACTGCAGACATGTGAATATAAGGAACTGCCATAAAAATAGGCCAATCAAAGTCAGTACTGCCTAAGACAGGCAACAGCTCTCCCGGGTCTCAGGCAGAGAAAGGTCTCTCCCATCCCCTCCTGCCTGGTCCTTTCAACCGGAGATGCCGGGGACTGAACCTGGGACCTCCTGCATGCCAAGCAGAGGCTCTTCCACTGAGCCACAGCCCCTCTTTACAGCTCTCCAGGGTCTCAGGCTGAAGTCTTTCCCATCCCCTCCTGCCTGGTCCTTTTTAACTGGAGATGGGACCACCTGTTACCTTGGCCTCTCACTTGTAGTGTCCTGGCCCCACTGCTGGACCTCCTGAGGGCACCTGGTATTTTTGGCCACTATGTGACAGAGTGTTGGACTGGATGGGCCATTGGCCTGATCCAACACTGGCTTCTCTCTTATGTTAACATAAACATAAGAACATAAGAGAAGCCAATGTTGAATCAGGCCAATGGCCCATCTAGTCCAACACTCTGTCATACAGCGGCCAAAATATACCAGGTGCCATCAGGAGGTCCAGCAGTGGGGCCAGGACACCAGAAGCCCTCCCACTGCTGCCCCCTCCAGCACCAAGAATAGAGTGCATCACCTGCCCCAGACTGAGAGTTCCCATCTATACCCTGTGCTAATAGCCACTGATGGACTTCTGCTCCAGATGTTTATCTAATTCCCTCTTGAAACTGTCCATGCTTGTAGCTGCCACCACCTCCTGTGGCAGTGAATTCCATATGTTAATCACTCTTTGGGTGAAGAAGTATTTCCTTTTTTCTGTTCTAACCCGACTGCTCAGCAATTTCATGGAGTGCCCACGAGTTCTTGTATTGTGAGAAAGGGAGAAAAGGACTTCTTTCTCAACCTGCTCAATCCCATTCATAATCTTATAAACCTCAATCATGTCACCCCTCAGCCGTCGTTTCTCCAAACTAAAGAGCCCCAAGCATTTTAACCTTTCTTCATAGGGAAGGTGTTCCAACCCTTTTATCATTCTAGTTGCCCTTCTCTGCACTTTTTCCAATGCTATAATGTTCTTATGTCTGGGGCAAGGGATGCTCTGTATTCTTGGTGCTTGGAGGAGGGGAAACAGTGGGAGGGCTTCTGGTGTCCTGGCCCCACTGCTGGACCTCCTGAGGGCACCTGGTTTTTTTGGCCACTCTGTGACACAGAGTGTTGGACTGGATGGGCCATCGGCCTGATCCAACATGGGCTTCTCTTATGTTCTTATGTTAAGAGCAGACGTCCATCAGTGGCTATTAGCCACAAGGTATAGATAGGGACTCTGGGACAAGGAATGATCTGTATTCTTGGTGCTTGGGGGGCAACAGTGGGAGGGCTTCTGGAGTCCTGGCCCCGCTGGTGGACCTCCAGATGACCCCTGGTATTTTTGGCCACTGTGTGACAGAGCGTTGGACTGGATGGGCCACTGGCCTGATCCAACATTGGGCTGTTCTTACGTTCTTATGTATCCTGGTTTTGTTTCGTGGCTATTGAAATTCCAATGATAAACTCCTTGGAGCCGGATCGTGGCCCAGTTCTTCTGCGTGTAACCGCGTGCCCCGATGCACACAGCTTCAGCTAAACAAAGATGTTTCTGCATCCGGAGCTCTCCAATGATTTCAGAGGTGGGGGGTACCTTTCAAGCTCACCATGTGCATGTAAACCGGTGTAGATGACAGGGGAGAAAGGGGGGAATGGGATGGTAAACCTCCATGCACAGATGCTACCTGATGCACATGGGCTAAATGGGTGCCGCTCCTAAGCATTCATCATACCCAAATCTCAGTTACCTGCACGGCTGTCGCAAAATCCCTTGGCCTGCGTTTCTACCAAGGAGTTTGCTTTGTGGCCACTAGATGGCAGTGCTGAGAGTTTCACAGCAAAAAATGGTAAGGGAGATCTTCCCAGATCCGGGAAGGTAAGCAGGGTCGGCCCCGGTTAGTGTTTAGATGGGAGACCACCAAGGAAGTCCAGGGTTGTGACACAGAGGCAGGCAACAGCAAATCACCTCCATATCACTTTTGCTCTGACCTACAAGGCCACAGGCTCGCCCCATCTTTTCAGCTCTCAGAAGCTAAGCAGGGTCAGCCCCGGTTTGTGCTTGGACCGTAAGGGTGCCAGCCTCCAGGTGGGACCTGGGGATCCCCTGGAATTACAGCTCGTCTCCAGACTACAGAGAGAGCAGTTCCCCTGGGTAAAATTGATACTTTGGAGGGTGAGCTCTGTGGCATTGTACCCCAATGAGGATCCTGCCCTTTCTAGGTTCCCCTGCCCCTCCCCAAATCTCCAGAAGTCTCCTGACCTGGATCTGGCAACAAGTAATCTGGCAGTAAGGCTGATTTGGTGAACTCAGGCAGATCATGAGAAGGAGGGCAGGAAGGGTTGCCTCGGTGCTTGGTTCTTGTGGCCCTTTCTCCTGGAGAAAACGGCTGCTTTAGAGGGTAAAGGTGAAGGTTTCCCTTGCTCAAAAGCCAGTCGAATACGACTCTAGGGTTGCGGTGCTCATCTCCATTTCCGAACCGAAGAGCCAGCGCTGTCCGAAGACGTTTCCATGGTCATGTGGCTGGCCTGACTAGACGCCGAGGCGCATGGAACTCTGTTACCTTCCCCCTGGAGCGGTACCTATTTATCTACTTGCAATTTCTTGCTTCCGAACTGCTAGGTTGGCAGGAGCTGGGGCCAGAGACAAGAGCTCACTCCGTCATGCGGCACTCTCGGCTCTTGAACTGCCGAACTACCGACCTTCCAGCCTGCAGTTTAGCGTCTTAACCACTCTAGTGCTTTAGCGGGCTGAGATCCCTCCTCTTCCCAAACCCTGCCCCCACAGGCCCCACCCCCAAAGCTCTAGGAACTTCCCGACTCAGCGACGGCAACCTTGGAAGCCCCCAAAGCGATGGCACAGCCAGGCCCCAGGGATGATGGAGAGAAGAATGTCAAAACAGCATCTGCACACCAACCCTGGGCCCTGCTGGGCTTCAAGAGACTTGAGTGGTTCAGTGTTCTGTGGACCCACCCTTGGCCGCCTCTTCTCTGTAGGTTTATATGTGCCGTCAAGCAGCAACCGACTTATGGTGACCCCAGCAAGGAGCTTTCAAAGCAAGTGAGATGTTTGGCCATCACCTTCCTTGGTGCTCTCCCATACAAGTACTGACCTTGCTTAGCTTCTGAGAACTGATGAAATCAGGCTATATTGTAAGAACATCAGAAGAGCCCTGCAGGATCAGACCAGTGAGGGTCCATCTAGTCTAGCATCCTGTCTCACACATGGGCCAGCCAGTTTCTCTGAAGGGCCAACAACAGGGCAGAGAGGCCGAGGCCTTCATGAGAACATCAGAAGAGCCCTGCTGGATCAGACCAGTGAGGGTCCATCAAGCCCAGCATCCTGTCTCACACAGTGGCCGACCAGTTCTTCTGAAGGGCCAACAACAGGGCAGAGAGGCCGAGGCCTTCCCGATATGGACATCAGAAGAGCCCTGCTGGATCAAATCAGTGAAGGTCCATCTAGTCCAGCATCCTGCCTCACACAGTGGCCAACCAGTTCCTCTGGAGGACCAACAACAGGGCAGAGAGGCTGAGGCCTTCATGAGAACATCAGAAGAGCCCTGCTGGATCAGACCAATGAGGGTCCATCCAGTCCAGCATCTTGTCTCACACATTGGCCAACCAGTTCCTCTGGAGGACCAACAACAGGGCAGAGAGGCCAAGGCCTTCCCCTGATAAAGACATCAGAAGAGCCTTGCTGGATCAGACCAGTAGTCTATCTAGTCCAACATTCTGTCTTTCCCAGTGGCCACACAGTTCCTTTGGACAGCCAACAACAGGGCATTGAGGCTGAGGCCTTCTTCTGATGCTGCCTCCTGGATCTGGAATCCAGAGGTTGACTGCCTCCGAACCTGGAGGCTCCCTTTAGTCACCATGGCTAGTAGCTGTTGATAGACTTCTCCTCCATGAATCTATCTAATCCTCTTTTAAAGCAGTTTATTCCTGTGGCCCTCGTTACATCCTCCAGCAGCGAATTCCGCATTTTGATCACTCTCTGTGTAAAGTCGTGTTTCCTTTTGTCCGCCCTGAACCTACTGCCCGTCAGCTCCATTGGATGCCCTCGAGTTCTACTGTTTGGGGAGACAGAGAAAAATTTCTCTTGGTCAACTCTCTCCACCCCATGAATCATGTTGGAAACTGCTATAAGTCATCTCTTTTCTGAACTGGAAAGTCCCAGACTCTTCAACCTTTCCTCCTTGGGATGGTGGGATGGTGCTCCAACCCCTTTGTCATCGTTGCCCTCCTCTATACTTTTCCCAGCTCTGCGATGTCCCTTTCTGAGATACAGGGGCCAGACTTTCATGGCAGAGTGGGGATTCAGGTCTGGGCCCTTGAGAGCCTAGCCCAGCACTCTAGCCACTCTACCACGCTGCTTCCGGTGAAAATAACACTGATCACTCTCTAGCATTCCTAAGTCAATGCTCCCATATACAGACTCCATATACGGGACACATAACCTTTCCACTCCGACACATTCCAAATCTGTATGCATATGGGCAGGAACGCACAGGAACAGAGTTCCGGCTGGCTCCTGAGTTGGCCACGCCCAGCAGGAACTCATTAGCATAACAGGCCACACCCAACAGCAGAAACTCATTAGGATTGGCTACATTAGGGGTATGTGGCCTAACATGCAAAGGAGTTCCTGCTCCAAAAAAAGCCTTGACAACAAACAAAGTGAACAGAATAAGAAGCAAAAGATGGGTGTGGCTGGATGACCACACTTCTGGCAGCATGGGGGTGTGGCCTAATATGCAAATGAGCTGTGCTGTCAGGGGGTGTGGCCTAATATGCTAATGAGTTCCTGCTGGGCTTTTTCTACAAAAAAGCCCTGCTACATTGTATGTTGTAAAACCTGTTATACTATCAATAAAGTGTTTTTTTTTTAAGTCACTGCTCCCTTTGTCGGATATCTCTTGGTCTTTACGGTGCTCCTGGATTTGAAACTTGTTCTTCTGTTGCAGACCAACAAGGCTACCATGGTTGCCAGCTCTGGGTTGGGAAATTCCTGGAGATTTGGGGGGGTGAGTCTGGAGAGGGTGGGGTTTGGGGGAAGGGAAGGATTTCTGTGGGGTATAACGCCACAAAGTGGCCATTTCTCTAGGGGAACTGATCTCTCCTACCTGGAGATCAGTTGTAATTCCAGGACTTCTCCAGCCCCCACCTGGAGGTTGGCAACTCTAATGGCCACCCACCCGAACCTAACACCATGCAAGGATTTCGAGATTTCCAAGCTGACTGTCTGGCCAGCAGTGCCCATGAGAGACGGAGCCAGCCAACGATCAAGCAAGAAGCTGGGGACCACTGGACCCTCGACTTCTACGGCCACGCCACCAACGTTCGGACAACAGGGTGGGCGAAATGAAGAGAACAGAAGTCCTCAAGGCTGTTCTAGGGGAAATGTGTAAGAACCTCCCCCCCTCCCCAAACGCACACTGATGCTTACTCTGTGAGAAGCCAGAAGCTGTGAGCCGTTTCTCCCATGTTCTCCACCACGTGGGACTTCAAGTCCTCCATAGCTTGGTCGAAAGCTCCTGGCTGGATGAATGAAAAAGGGGGATGTGTATGTAGGATTTTATTGTATATGGTCACCGGCTGTTATAATACAAAATTTCATTCAAAGAGTACTTCTGATTTAAAACATATTACATTCAGGATAAAACTCAATTGCACAACTAAAACGTAAAAATTACAATCTGGAATTGTAAAAACATGGTATCGGTATTTTATAACACATTATAAGAACATAAGAACAGAAGAGAAGCCAATGTTGAATCAGGCCAATGGCCCATCTAGTCCAACACTCTGAGTCACACAGTGGCCAGAAATACCAGGGGCCATCAGGAGGTCCAGCAGTGGGGCCAGGACACCAGAAGTCCTCCCACTGCTGCCCCCTCCAGCACCAAGAATACAGAGCATCACCTGCCCCAGGCTGAGAGCTCCTACCTATACCTTGTAGACACTGATGGACTTCTGCTCCATATGTTTATCTAACTCCTTCTTGAAACTGTCTATGCTTGTAGCCACCATCACCTCCTGTGGCAGTGAGTTCCATGTGTTAATCACCTTTTGGGTGAAGAAGGACTTCCTTTTATCTGTTCTAACCCAACCACTCAGCAATTTCATGGAGTGCCCACTTGAGTTCTTGTAATGTGAGAAAGGGAGAAAAGGACCTCTTTCTCGACCTGCTCTATCCCATGCATAATGTTATAAACTTCGATCATGTCACCCCTCAGCCGTCGTTTTTCCAACACTTCTAAGGGCCGCCTTGGATCTAACTTTCCTAGCAGCAAGTTGAAAAAGTGATACCTTATGTGAGACCAAAGGATTTGTGTCCGTCAAGAGAAAGATCAACTTTTCACTGTCAGGTAGATTGTGCACTTGGGTGGGACGACAACCTTCGAAAACTGTGTGACGGCGCATAACCCTCTGGGCCTTTTCTTTTCGCCCTCCGCCTCCCCATGTTTTGTCTTCCCCACACAGTTCCTGGTCACCAATCCCAGTCCAACGTCTCACACGTGGCCTAACCGCACACTCTTAGGGCTGTGAGCCTCCAGGTAGAGAAGAAGAAGAGAAGAAAGAGATTGGATTTATACCCTGCCCTTCACTCGGAGTCTCAGAGTGGCTTACAAACTCCTTTCCCTTCCCCTCCCCACCACAGACACCCTGTGAGGTAGGTGGGGCTGAGAGAGGTCTTTCAAGAACTCCCCTTGAGAGAACAACTCTGAGAGAACTATGGCTTGCCCAAGGTCATCCAGCAGCTGTGTGTGTGTGTGGGGGGGGAGCGGGGAATCAAACCTGGTTCTCCCAAATTGAAGTCCGCGCACTTAACCACTACACTACCATGGCAGAGACGGACCAAGAGAGAGATCTTGGAGTCATAGTAGAAAACTCAATGAAAATGTCTAGACAGTGTGTAGTTGCAATAAAGAAGGCCAACGCTATGCTGGGGATTATTAGGAAGGGAATTGAAAACAAATCAGCCAGTATCATCATGTCCCTGTATAAATCATTGGTGTGACCTCATTTGGAATACTGTGTACAGTTCTGGTCACCACATCTCAAAAAGGATATTATAGCATTGGAAAAAGTGCAGAGAAGGGCAACTAGAATGATCAAAGGGTTGGAACAACTTCCCTACGAAGAAAGGTTAAAACACTTGGGGGTCTTTAGCTTGGAGAAACGACGGCTGAGGGGTGACATGATCGAGGTTTATAAGATTATCAATGGGATTGAGCAGGTTGAAAAAGAAGTACTTTTCTCCCTTTCTCACAATACAAGAACTCGTGGGCACTCAATGAAATTGCTGAGCAGTCGGGTTAGAACAGATTAAAGGAAATACTTCTTCACCCAAAGAGTGATTAACATATGGAATTCACTGCCACAGGAGGTGGTGGCAGCTACAAGCATGGATAGTTTCAAGAGGGAATTAGATAAACATATGGAGCAGAAGTCCATCAGTGGCTATTAGCCACAGGGCATAGATGGGAACTCTCAGTCTGGGGCAGGTGATGCACTCTATTCTTGGTGCTGGAGGGGTCAACAGTGGGAGGGCTTCTAGTGTCCTGGCCCCACTGCTGGACCTCCTGATGGCACCTGGTATATTTTGGCCACTGTGTGACAGAGTGTTGGGACTAGATGGGCCATTGGCCTGATTCAACATTGGCTTCTCCTATGTTCTTATGTTCTAATTTGGCTCTTGGGTAGGGGCTGGCGATCTCTTGGACTTACAACTGGTCTCCAGGTGACAGAGATAAGTTGCCCTGGAGAAAATGGCTGCTTTGGAGGGTGGACTCTGTGGCATTTTACCCCACTGAGGTTGACCTCATGGTGGCCCCTGGGGTTTGGCCACTTTGTGTGTGCCACTGGATGTGTCGGACTGGGATGGGCCATTGGCCCGATCCAACATGGCTTCTCTTATGTTCTTCTCTCCCAGAATCACAACTGGTCTTCCCGATTACAGAGATCGCTTCGCCCTCGAGGAACTCCTGTTGAGGTCTCTTCCCTCTCCAAATCCAACTCTCCCCGTCTTCTGCCCCTAAATCCCCAGGAATTCCCCAACTCAGACTCGGCAACCCTATCGAGCCCCACGTGGCAGCTGCCAACCCTACAACCTGGTGATGGCAACCTCGCTCCCAGGACCCTGCTGCCGTTGTTACCCATCAGCTAGTTTTAGTTTACTTTGTACTGGAATGAGCCCTTAATCAGGAATTTTTGAAAGAGATGGCAGATGGGGAAAGAAGAAGATGAGGAAGAAGAAGAGGAGGAAGAAGAAGAGGAGGAGGAGGAGGAGAAGAGGAGGAGAAGAAGAGGAGGAGGAGGAGGAGAAGAGGAGGAGGAGAAGAAAAGGAGGAGAAGGAGAAGAGGAGGAGGAGAAGAAGAAGAAGAAGAGGAGAAGAAGAAGAGGAGGAGGAGGAGAAGAAAAAGAGGAGGAGAAGAAGAAAAAGAAGAGGAGGAGGAGGAGAACAGGAAGAAGAAGAAGAGGAAGAAGAAGAAGAAGAAGAAAAGGAGGAGGAGGAGGAGGAGGAGGAAGGGGGGAGGAGGACGAGGATTTATATTCCGCCCTTCACTCAGAATCTCAGAGCGGCTCACAATTTCCTTCCCTTCCTCTCACCACAACAGACACCCTGTGAGGTAGGTCGGCTGAGAGAGGCCTGTAGCCAGGATTTTTTAATTGAGGGGGCCTTTAAATAAGTCAGGGGGCACCCCACACAGACCCCTCCAAGGGAGCACCTGGGCTGGATGGGAAAGTCAGGGGGCCAGGCCCCAAGATGCCGCACTGTAGCTACGGGTCTGGGCTGAGAGAGCTCTCTTGAGAACTGCTCTTGAGAGAACAGCGCTGAGAGAACTGTGGCTTGAAGAGAAGAAGATGAGATTGGATTTATACCTCGCCCTTCACTACCCAAAGGAGTCTCAGAGCGGCTCACAAACTCCTTTCCCTTCCCCTCCCCACAACAGACACCCTGTGAGGTAGGCGGGGCTGAGAGAGCTCTTTCCAGAACTGCTCTTCAGAGAACAGCTCTGAGAGAACTGTGGCTTGCCCAAGGTCACTCCAGCAGCTGCATGTGAAGGAGTGGGGAACCAAACCCGGTTCTTCCGGGTCAGAGTCCGCCCTCATCTTAAGCAGTACCCCAAACTGGCTCCCGAAACAAGATCCCCAGCCCCGCAAGCCACTGCCTCTCTGATAAGTCCCATCTGCATGTAAGGACCGTCTTGTGCTCCAGAACAGCAGGAAGGAGCCAAAAATGGCCCACATTTAATTAAAGAGCAGAAGAATTGCCTATGATGGATGCAGCAAAGTGTACATCCTCTATCCATCACTCTGTCCTCAGCTATAGCCAAGAAAATGCCCTTGGAAAAAAACCTTCCTTTTGGAGACTGGGCATCACCTCTTGCCTGGATCCAGCATCTGGGAAGCAAAGGCTACTGATGTCCTCCAATTCCCAGGATCCCAATTTCCAGTCACTTGGCTTTCGAGCCCGGTCAGCAGAATAAGGAATCCGAAGGGGAGTTGGTTTTGAAACACTTTGCGAGCGGGCACGATATACTGTGCTTTTTAAAAGCTCAGAAGTGCTGTACAAACAGCTGAAGGATGGTGAAGGGTTCATTCTTCACAGAAGCAGAGAGCCTTGAGCAATGTTCCCTCTAAGCTGTGGAATCCTGTGAGCAAAAATCCTACTTGGTGAGCTCCTGGCATTAAAGTTGTGAGTGAGCGATTTGCCTGCTGCATAAATCAGTTTGCTCTGGAGCCCTCCTTCCTGAGCTAAGACACAAATGTGTGAGCTGGAGACTAAAAAACTGTGAGCTGGCTCACACTAACTCAGCTTAGAGGGAACACTGGCCTTGAGTGACAGCTGAGCCCCGAAAGACTTGAGGGCTGCATACTGAGGAGGAGAGAGGCAGTCAGATTTCCGCCTTGACTGAGTTGAGTCTGATTTCAGCCTTAATTGAAAGCAGTTGTGCACAGGCAAGAGAACTGGGGGGGAAGTTGGCAAGGAAGTTTGGGAAGTTAGGCAAAGACTCCCATTTGGGCCAAAGAAAGGGGATAGATTTTCTACTGAGAGAAAGAATTTCCCTATCCAGTCAAACAAGGAATGTTATCTCAGAAGAGTGCAGAGATCTCTGGTCTGGTGTGGTTAGAAACTGGAGACCTTAAGGTTGAGTTCAGACTGACAGTTTGAAGCGCGAGGGAGTCGTGGCAAAAAAGACCCAGAACAATGTGTTCTGGGTTTTTCCGGTCACAATGTGCAGACAGATGTGGGACCATACCGGGGAGGTTGCGCAAGGAAGAGTTCACACTGTTGGCCCGCCCCTGGCGGAGGCACGGCTGTAAGGTGCGGCTTTCTTTCTTGTAATCCAGAGATATGGCCTTGTGCGCATAAGCGCTCATGCGCATAAGTGCATAAGCACACAATAAAAAATCATGGCTTTTAGTGTTCACACTTTGGTGGTGCAGGATGGACATGGGATACACGCACTTTCCAGGGTTTGCTACCATTTTCACCAGGTATCTTTTAAACTCGGGAGGGAAGCGTTACAAGATGGGTTGAGTACAGCTGGGGAACCCCGGACAGATGTGCCTGTGTGAACAGCCCCTTTAATCTGTTTGTGAAACGTTGCTGAAATGTGCCTATCTCGGGGCAAACTGCCCGTCTGAACTCGGCCTAAGAGTCTGTGAAGAACTCAAGACGAGTCCTGGTGTTTCAAGAAAAGGGGTTGAGTACTGGAAAGAGAGCACCAGCCTTCTGGAAACCAAAAGAGTCAGAGAAAGTGTGCTGGGAGTGTTTGGAGCAAACCCTGAAGCAATAGCCTCTCTACATAAAGATTTTCAGTAACTCTGAATAGCTTAAGAAACTCTAATTAACCAAAACATAAGAACAAACGTCTATGCATGTGTTGGTTTTACCTCAGAGTTATCTATACTGAATTACCTCAGAACTTTCAATCCCTGATTTCACCTGAACTTTCCCCTCTCTCTTGAATAAAATATTTAGTTAATTTTGAATTTTAAGTTCCATTTTCCATAAGTTAAGTTCCATAAGTTAAGTTAAGAACGTCTCAAGTCCCATTTTCAGTGGTTTAAGTTAAAGGGAACCTTCTCTCAGGTTCCTGGGCTAAGCCAGCAGTAAAGGATCATACTGAGACAGGGTGGGACAGCCACAGTCCTTCAGGAAAGAAGAAAACAGACCGCTAGGGCTGCTCAGTCATAAAGGGAAATAAAAATGGAGGGAAAATCTGGCCTCTGAGGGAGGGAAGTGGATGGGTCCATCAGCAGAATCGGCAATTCAAAGGGGAGTTTACCCAAAACACTTTGCAAGCAGGAAACCATGTTCTGTTTTTCAAGGTGTTCTCAGTCATCTGAAGCAACACTACCCCCCCAATCCATGCATTACAGCAGAGGTGGGGAGAAGTCAGACCCCTGGGCGGTTTCTGACAGAGAGACCACCAAGGCTTTGCTGGGCACCTTTCACAAAATGCTGGACTGCATGAACCTTAATCGCCTCCTGCAAGACCGTTTCTGCAGCCGTTTCTGATGCTTGTTGAGCAAGAGTTAGAACTCAGGAACACCAGTTTGGTGTAGTGGTTAAGTGTGCGGACTCTGATCTGGGAGAACCAGGTTTGATTCCCCACTCCTCCACTTGCACCTGGCTGGATGTCCTTGGGTAAGCCGTAGTTCTGATAAGAGCTGTTCTTGAAAAAGAGCAGTTTCTGTCAAGAGCTCTCTCAGCCCCTCCTACCTCACAGGGTGTCTCTTGTGGAGAGGGGAAGGGAAAGGAGTTTGTAAGCCACTCTGAGACTCCTTTGGGTAGTGAAGGGTGGGGTATAAATCCAATCTCCTCCTCCTCCTCCTCCTCCTTCTCCTCCTCCTCCTCTTCTTCTTCTTCTTGGGGAGGTAACGTAGCTCAGTGGCAGAGCCTCTGCTTGGCACGAAGAAAAAGAAGAAGAAGAAGAAGAGATTGGATTTATACCCCGCCCTTCACATCCCAAAAGACTCTCCGAGCAGTTTACAAGCTCCTTTCCCTTCCCCTCCCCACAACAGACACCCTGTGAGGTAGGTGGGGCTGAGAGAGCTCTCTCGAGAACTGCCCTTGAGAGAACAGCTCTGAGAGAACTTGTGACTGACCCAAGGTCACACCAGCAGCTGCATATGGAGGCATGGGGAATCAAACCTGGTTCTCCCAGATTAGAGTCCGCGCTTCTAACCACTCCTAACCACGCTCCTAACCACTAGAATCATAGAGTTGGAAGGGACCTCCGAGATCACAATGCAGGCAATTCACAAATACCTCCCCACCACCACCAAGAGACAAAGGTGATTTGCCCTTGCCTGCCTCTCTGTAGCAACCCCGGACTTCCACGGTGGTCTCCCATCGGAATACTAGCCAGGGCCGGCCCTGCTTAGCTTCCGAGACCTGACAAGACCAGGCTTTAAAAAGCCCTGCATATGAGAGACTTATAGGGAGTGCACAGGTCTAGGAGCTGCTGGGACAAATCAACCTGGAGACCATGCTAGTGGGGTTGCCAGCCTCCAGGTGGGGCCTGGAGATCTCCAGCTTTTACCACTGATCTCCGGCTGACAGAGATCAGCTCTCCTGGAGAAAAGAGCTGCTTTGAAGGGTGGACTCTCTGGCATTGGACCATGCCAAGGCCCCTCCCCTCCCCAAGCCCCGCCCTCTCTCAGCTCCACCCCCAAAGTCTCCAGGTATTCTCCAACCCACAACTGGCAACCCTACAGGCGAGGCTGAATCCAGCCAAAGGGCCCAGTTGTATCCTTCCCTCCCCTCCGGCCCCCCTCTGCAAACTCAGCTGGTCTCTCCACTCCATTTTATCGACTTACCCTGGTGACAAAATACCTCCTCGCGTCATACGGGTCAGCACGGGACCGTGGGTAGAGAGACCCCTTGGGAGGTGAGGCCGCAGCTGCGCCTGGTGGTGTCCCTTCCGCGTTCCCAGCGCTGGCCGCCTCTCTGCCAGTCTCCTCCGGCTCCTTCTGCATTTCCACAGTCTGGAACTCAGGGTCGATTCCGGCATCTGACATTCTGACTGCCTTGACGCTGAGTGCGAGAGGCACAAAAGGTTAACGTCGTTGCTTCAAATGGTGCCAAGCCAGTCTTCTCCGTGGCTGAATAAGATTCTTTGGGTTGCTGGCATTTTCATTTGCTCTATCTATCTATCTATCTATCTATCTATCTATCTATCTATCTATCTATCTATCATAGATCTATCTATCATAGATCTATCTATCTATCTATCTGTCTGTCTGTCTGTCTGTCTGTCTGTCTGTCATCTGTCTGTCTGTCTATCATCTATCTATCTATCTATCTATCTATCTATCTATCTATCTATCTATCATCTATCTATCTATCTATCTATCTATCTATCTATCATCTATCTATCATAAATTATCTATCATCTATCTATCATCTATCTGCTATCATAAATTATCTATCATCTATTTATCATCTATCTGCTATCATAAATTATCTATCATCTATCTATCATCTATCTATCTATCTATCTATCTATCTATCTATCTATCTATCTATCTATCTATCTATCTATCTATCTATCATCTATCTATCATCTACCAGGGATTTTTTTGTAGAAAAAGCCCAGCAGGAACTCATTATCATAAAAGACCACACCCCTGACAACAAAGCTCATTGGCATATTAGGCCACGCCCCTGTGTTACCAGAAGCCGTGGTCATCCAGCCACACCCACCTTTTGCTTCTTATTCTGTTTACCTTGTTTGTTGTTTTTTTGTGGCAAGAACTCCTTTGCATGTTAGGCCACACACCCCTCATGTAGCCAATCCTAATCAGTTTCTGCTGTTGGGCGTGGCCTGTTATGCTAATGAGTTCCTGCTGGGTGTGGCCAACTCGGGAGCCAGCCGGAACTCCGCTCCTGTGCGTTCCTGCCCCAAAATAGCCCCCCTCCTTTCTATCTATCTATCGATCTATCGCTCTATCTACCTATCACACAGACACACACAGACTCATTGTTTTGCTTACTTTATATATTTACATCTCCTGCCTTTTCCTCCAATGAGGACCCAAAGCAGTTTACGTCATTTCTCCTCGCCTCCATTTTATCATCACAATTACCCTGTGAGGTAGGCTAGGCTGAGAGTGTATGCTTCCATGGCATGAGCAGAGATTCGAACCGGTGTCTCCTAGACACTAGTCCAACACTCTTAACCGCTACACCCACCCCACTGGCTCTCTGTTTGACCTTGAATAGTCCAGTTGGTCCAGCCCCGAGGAGCTATGTGCTACACCCGGTCTATATGATGAGCAAACTCTCTGCACATGCTCAGAGGCACAACCAGGCTCATGATTATCTTTTCACATATTCCATAGCAGAGCCCCAGCTATAAAAATAAGCTTGAAAACTGAGCTTTGCCGTTCCCCCCCCCTCCCCGCAATAGCTGCCTTCCCTTCATTATTGTATTGCCTTGCATTTTGGCTCATAGAATCATAGAGTTGGAAGGGACCTCCAGGGTCATCTAGTCCAACCCCCTGCACAAGGCAGGAAATTCACAAATACCTCCCCCCCCACATACTCCCAATGACCACTGTTCCATGCCCAGAAGAAGACAAAAAATCTCCAGGATCTCCAGCCAAACTGGCCTGGAGACAAATTGCTTCCTGACCCCAAAGTGGCGATCGGCATTTCCCCGGGCGTGTAAGAAAGGGCTGCGAGAACTAAGCACCGAGGCAAATCTTCCTGCCTCCCATCTTGTGATCTGCCTAAGTCCACAGAATCAGCACTCCTGTCAGAGGGCCATCCAGCCTCTGCTTGAAAACCCCCAAAGAAGGAGAGCCCACCACCTCCCGAGGAAGCCTGTTCCACTGAGGAACTGTTCCAACTGTCAAGAAGTTCTTCTTCATGTTTAGCCGAAAACTCTTCTGATTTAATTTCAACCCAGTTGGTTCTGGTCCGACCTTCTGGGGCAACAGAAAACAACTCCGCCCCACCCTCTATACGACAGCCCTTCAAGGACCTGAAGGCGGTTATCGTATCCCCTCTGAGCCAGTTTGGTGTAGTGGTTAAGTGAGCGGACTCTAATCTGGGAGAACCAAGGTTTGATTCCCCACTCCTCCACTTGCACCTGCTGATGTGACCTTGGGTCAGTCACAAGCTCTGGCACAGCTGTCCTTGGAAAAGAGCAGTTTCTGTCAAGAGCTCTCTTAGCCCCACCTCCCTCACAGGGGTGTCTGTTGTGAGGAGGGGAAGGGAAAGGAGTTTGTAAGCCGCTCTGAGACTGCTTTCGGGTAGTGAAGGGTGGGGTATGAATCCAATCTCTTCTTCTTCTTCTACCTCACAGGGTGTCTGTTGTGGGGAGGGGAAGGGAAAGGAGTTTCTAAGCCTCTCTGAGACACCTTTGGATAGTGATGGGTGGGATATAAATCCAATCTCCTCCTCCTCCTCCTCCTCCTCCTCCTCCTCCTCCTCCTCTTCTTCTTCTTCTTCTTCTTCTTCTTCTTCTTCTTCTTCTTCTTCTTCTTCTTCTTCTTCTTCTTCTTCTTCTTCTTCTTCTTCTTCTTCTTCTTCTTCTTCTTCTCCTCCTCCTTCTCCTCCTCCTTCTCCTTCTCCTTCTCCTTCTCCTTCTCCTTCTCCTTCTCCTTCTCCGTTGTCTCCTCTCCAGGCTAAACACACCCAGCTCCGTCAGCCTTTCCTCATAGGACTTGGTCTCCAGACCCCTCGCCATCTTCATCGCCCTCCTCTGGACACCTCCCAGCTTGTCTACATCCTTCTTGCATTGTGGTGCCCAAAACTGGGCTTGCGGTCTGTCTTTGCCCCTACCACCACCACCACCACCAGGGGTCTTGCCTTGTATCTCGAGCCCTACGGCTTCAAATGATGCCACGCTGCCCAGAAGAGAGGGGGATTTCCTTGATTCCAGTTCCCTCCCCCATAGGACTGCCAGGTCCAGGTTGAGAAATTCCGGGAGATTTGGTGGGTGGAGTTTGGGGAAGGAGGGTGGGGTTTGGGGAAGGGCGGGACCTCAGCGGCGTACAGTGCCACAGAGTCCACCTTCCCCGGAAGCCATTTTCTCCAGGGGAGCCGATCTCTGCCGCCCGGAGATCAGCTGTCGTTCCAGATGTCCAGCCCCCGCCTGGAGGCTGGCAACCCTATTCTAAGCCTCTCTTAAACAGACACGCACCCACCCTGCCGCCTTCTCCCCGCATGCCGAGGGCTTCTTCACCTTTGGGAAGGGATGATGCGCTCCCTGAAAAAACGGAGCACATCTTGGCACGGTGTGCGGCCCGCAAAGTCACGCCGACCTCTGCCTGCAGCTTCTCCTGGCAGAGGCAGGGACACCCCCCCTCCTCGAGGGGGGGGCGGAACACTTAGCAATATTGTGCAGAGTGGATGTGAAGCAGCACTCGGCCCCATTAGCTAATGGTCGGTGGACAGGACGTCCCGGCGCTTGGCAAATTGGCCCTATGGAGGAGGAGGAGGCGGCCAGTGGCGTCTTTCAGGGAAAAGAGCCTCACAAAATCGCAGCCTCGGAGGCAAACCACCCCACCCTCAATTACAGGTATGGGGCGGGGGCTGATCGACATTGGGCCCACATGGCAGATGAAATGCTGGCTGTTTTGGAGAGGGTTGGCACCATGGCATCGTACCCTGCTGAGGTTCCCGCCCCCCCAAACCCTGCCCTCTCCGGGTTCTGCCTCCCCAAATCTCCAGGAATTTCCCAACCCAGAGCTGGCAACACCGCCAGCACTGCTCCAGGCCTTAGCTTTGCTCCTCGGCTGGCCCAGGAAATGGGGTTGCCAACTCTGGGTTGAGACATTCCAACAAAGGTTTATTCCGACGAAAACCAACAAAGGTTTATTCAAGGTGTGAGCTTCTGTGGGCCTGCACAATTTTTCAAATACACTGGAACAGTAGGTAAGGTTCAAGCTTATGGGCAGGGGGCTGAACGGTTTACTCCCCACCCTTAAAATCAGAAAAGATACCTTTACACATTTATCTGCTATTTTTGACCTTGTTATGTATTGTGTGAAACAATCCTTGAGCTTCAACTAAAAGCGGGTATCCTGTAAAGCACATTGTGATTGGCTGCTCTGCACAGTACCAAGATCAAATCAAGCACCAAGATCAAATCAGTCAAATCAGTCAATCTTAAAAGAAATCAACCCTGACCGTTCCCTGGAAGGTCAGATCCTGAAGTTGAAGCCCAAATACTTTGGCCACCAAATGAGAAGGGAGAACATAAGAACATAAGGACATAAGAGAAGCCAATGTTGAATCAGGCCAATGGCCCATCTAGTCCAACACTCTGTCACACAGCGGCCAAAATATACCAGGTGCCATCAGGAGGTCCAGCAGTGGGGCCAGGACACTAAAAGCCCTCCCACTGCTGTCCCCTCCAGCACCAAGAATAGAGTGCATCACCTGCCCCAGACTGAGAGTTCCCGTCTATACCCTGTGGCTAATAGCCACTGATGGACTTCTGCTCCATATGTTTATCTAATTCCCTCTTGAAACTGTCCATGCTTGTAGCTGCCACCACCTCCTGTGGCAGTGAATTCCATATGTTAATCACTCTTTGGGTGAAGAAGTATTTCCTTTTATCTGTTCTCACTGGAGAAGACCCTGAAGACCCTCACTGGAGGGTCTTCCCTGATGCTGGGAAAGATTGAAGGTCAGAGAAGAAGGGGACGGCAAAGGATGAGATGGTTAGACAGTGTCATCGATGCAACGAACATGAAATTGAGCAAACTTCAGCGGGCAGTGGAAGACAGGAGGGCCTGGCGTGATCTGGTCCATGGGGTCGCAAAGAGTCGGACTCGACTGTGTGACTGAACGACAACTCTGCACAGTAGACCAATCAGAACATAAGAAAGGTTCTGAAGGGAACGGAAATCATTGGTCTTATCTAAGCAGTTTTATTGGTTGTTCACTCACTTAGGGGCGTGGTTATATTCACCCGGAAAGTTTAAAAGAGAGCCCTGTTGCTCTCCTGTTTTTGCGTTGGTTTTCTTTCGTGTCCAAATAAAGCTGAATCGTTAAGAGCTGACCGACATCTCATACTTAACAGATGCATTTGCCGCTTTACAACTGTTGACCTTACCGCCTGAGCTTGCTATCTAGTATTTTCTTTGCCCATCTTTATCATGTTACGTGTTAATGTGATGTCCAGCCCATGTCTATAAGTCTGAACCCTACCTCCCACTCCAATGTATTTGAAAAAGTATGCATGCACACGAAAGCTCATAACCTTGAATGAAACTTCGTCAGACTTAAAGGAGCCTGACTGAATTCTAAATTTGTTCTTGGTCCTAGATGTAGACAAAAGAGGGCGCCCCCAAACCAAGGCCATTCAGCTTCTCCAACAGAAGTGCTGGGATGAGGAATATCCCCCCCCAGCTCTTTACCTGCTCCACCAATAACAGGTTAATTTCATCTAAACCTGGCTGATCAACAACATCTTAGACCATCCATAAGAACAGAAGAGAAGCCATGTTGGATCAGGCCAATGGCCCGTCCGGCCCAGCACTCTGTTTCACAGAGAGGCCAAAACCCAGGGGCCATCAGGAGGTCCATCAGCGGGGTCAGGACTCCAGAAGCCCCTCCCACTGTGGCCCCCCCAAGCATCAAGGATACAGAGCATCACTTCCCCAGACATAAGAACATAAGAGAAATCACGTTGGATGAGGCTAATGGCCCATCCAGTCCAACACTCTCTGACACACAGTGGCCAAAACCCAGGTGCCATCAGGATGTCCACCAGTGAGGCCAGAACTCCAGAGACCCTCCCACTCTTGCCCCCCAAGCACCAAGAAGACAGAGTCTTGCTGCCCCAGACATAAGAGTATAAGAGAAGCCATGTTGGTTCAGGCCAGTGGCCTATCCAGCCCAACACTCTGAGTCACACAGTGGCCAAAACCCAGGCGCCATCAGGAGGTCCACCAGCGGGGACAGAACTACAGAAGCCCTCTCACTGTTGCCTCCCAAGAACCATGAATACAGAGCATCACTGCCCCATAAGAACATAAGAAAAGCCAATGGCCCATCCAGTCCAACACTCTGTGTCACACAGTGGCCAAAAATACCAGGTGCTCTCAGGAGGTCCACCAGTGGGGCCAGAACTCCAGAAGCCCTCGCACTGTTGTTCCCCTCAAGCACCAAGAATACAGAGCATCACTTGCCCCAGACACAAGAACATAAGAGAAGCCATGTTGGATCAGGCCAATGGCCCATCCGGTCCAAGTCTCTGTGTCACAGAGTGGCCAAAAATACCTGGTGCCCTCAGGAGGTCCTCCAGTGGGACAAGAACTCCAGAAACCCTCCCACTGTTGCTCCCCTCAAGCATCAAGAATACAGAGCATCACTGCTCCAGACACAAGAAAATAAGAGAAACCATGTTGGATAGGCCAATGGCCCATCTGGTCCAAGCCTCTGTGTCACACAGTGGCCAAAACCCATCATCTGGGTTTCTTAAGAAGTACCACCCCTGCCTGGGCTGAATCCACCTTCGCCCTCCTCACTTGCTTGACCGTGGCCTCCAAATACTGGTTTAGGACTGGGATAGGCACTTCTGGGGACTTTCCATATAGAGCCTGGGTGTCATCATGGGCAGAACGGCGACACCCCACTTCATAGCAGAGATGTTTCATCGAGTACACTGGTGCAAAATCAAGTGGGTGAGAGACTGAAGTCTGGAGGGCCTCAGAGTGGGTCTGGCAGGCTTCTTTTGCTAACGGTGGAGATGCAAGACCCTCCCCTTTATTTTCAGGCGAGCAGCCATGCCGGTTTGCAGTAGAACATTCAAATTCGAACCCAGTGCCACCTCAAAGACCAACAAGATTTGAGGGGTATAAGCTTTGGAGAGTCAAAGATGCAAAGGGTATCTAACAAAGGGAGCTTTGACTCTAAAAAGGCGTGTTCCCTGGTATAGCTGGTTGGTCTTTGGAGAGCTACCGGACTTGGACCTCACTTGGGAGCAGTGTTCCCTCTAAGCTGAGATAGTGTGAGCCGACTCACAGTTTTTTAGCCTCCGGCTCACACAGTTTTTTAGCCTCTGGCTCAGGAAGGATGGCTGCAGAGGAAACTAATTTAGGCAGTAGCCAAAAATGCTCGCTCACAACTCTAATGCCGGTGTCTCACAAAGTAGAATTTTTGCTCACAAGACTCCACAGCTTAGAGGGAGCATTGCGTGTGTCCCTCTTTCTGTTAGTCCGGTGCCTCCAGAGGAAACGGCCACTGTTCGTGAAAGTCCTCAGGAGAAGATTCAAATCCTGGGGGAAAGCTCTTTCAGCCTGACCAGACAAAGGCGACAGATGACCTGAGGACACCCCACAGATAGTTCCCACCTGCCCGACTGTAAACGGAGACGGTCGCCAGAGCAACCAAGGCCATCTCCGTCAGCAAACCGAGCCGGAAGCCACGGTGACATCCATCAAAGAAGCTGCATCGTGCAGGGATGTCTGAATTTGCTCGACTGCCGTACAATCGTTCGCTTGCCTGGAAATGAAAGGCTGAGAACAGGCCTAGAACTGGCCTGGACCGCTCCCATTGCGGCCTCAACCTCCTTCAGATGTCCCCCGTTTCCTTCCCCTGTGAGCACCCTGAGGCCAGAATCCTCTTTCGCAGAAGGCACATCCTCAGCAGGAAACTCCAGAGAGGCGGAGGTTTCCCTTCATACTGTTGCCAGCCTCCTCAGCCCTGAACCTGGGGTGGTCTTTCCCGAGAGAGAGAGACCCCAAAATCAACCTCTGAACCAACACAAGCAGTACCCTGTGAAGCCAGGCTTGGCTTAAACCGTGGCTTTCGTTGGGAGGCTAGAAGAACCACATCTTGGCTGAGAAAACTCAGGCCAAGGAGAATTCCCCAGGCTGTCTTGCGCTGCCAAGCACCCTCCAGGCAAGCAAAACCCACCCACCCCACATCTATCCTGCCAGCTCAATCCAAAAAGGACTTAAGAATGGGCAAGTCTCTGCCCTTGCCTCAGGCGTCTTCTACTGACCAAATGGCTAGTCTTTTGGCTGTCAAATGTACAGGGGGCTTCTTCAGAAGACAATGTTTAATGGTGAATCAGCACTAAAGACACGTGTACAGCTGGTGTCAGGAATGGCCACAGACAATAGGGCCTTCTAAGATATACTACATTCAAGCACCCCCCCCATGTAGCTGAAGCCAATGAGTAATATTCGCACGTGCGGGAAAAGCGAGCGAGCAAAGCAAGCGAAACAATCCCAAAACCGTTGATTCCCAGTCGAAAACTCCAGCAGCCGGAGATGCAAGGTCAGAGACCTGATAACAGACAGTGAATAAAAGTTCAGAGGATGGGAGACCAAAAGTACTCCCTCTACATACCATACTTATGACGGGGCTACCTGACAACAGGCAGGCAGGGACAAAGAGCATCCGGTCTGTGCTACTGTCGCGAATGAAGTGTGTTGCGGAATAATCCTCTCATTCCTGTCTCCATATATTCGTCTTAAGATATCTGCATTCTTACACCTACGCCAGGCCTATCAAGGCAAACATTAACTCTCCATGTCTCGTGAATGGTCACCCATTCAGGTTCATCCTGCTGCACGTTAAGAAACATCACCTCTTACTCCTAGCGGATGAGGACCCTGAAACAACTCACTTGGTGGCAAAATATCTATCAATAGGGCTATTTTTAAAGTGGCTTTGAAATGCTGTAGGTCGTTTTATGCATACAATTTTTTAAAAAAATTAAAACTAATTTCCATTTTATAGGGTTTATAGAAGTCTGTAAAATGTGGTCTATTAATGTTGTTTATTGTCTACGAGTGCATTTATTAGTTTTATTGTAAAATGTTTGGTCTAAATTATCTTGTAACTATATGTAATATGTTTTATAGTAGCTGTTTGTACGTTTGGCTTAAGACCTCTGGTTAATGATGCTAATAAAGAAAGGAAAGGATAGAATCATAGAATGTTCGAGTTGGAAGGGACCTTGCAGGTCATCTAGACCAACCCCCTGCACTCTGCAGGAGCATAGCCGAAAGATAGCTCTACAACATACCCGAAAGATGGTCGTCCAGCCTCCGCTTGAAAACGTCCAGCGAAGGAGCATCCACCACCTCCCGAGGCAGTCTGTTCCACTGCTCAACCACTCTGACAGCGAGGAAGTTTCTCCTGATATTTAGCCAGTAACGACTCCCTTGTCATTTCCACCCGTTAGATCTAGTCTTGCAATCCGGAGCAAGAGAGAATAGATCTGCTCCGTCTTCTACATGATAGCCCTTCAGATATTTGAAGACTGCCATCATGTCCCCTCTAAGCCTTCTCTTTCCCAGGCTAAACAGACCCAACTCTTTCAGCCTTTCCTTGTAAGACTTGGATTCCAACCCTCTCACCATCCTGGTTGCCCTCTTCTGGACACACTCAAGCTTGTCGACATCTTTCCTAAAATGTGGTGCCCAAAACTGGACACGGGACTCCAGGTGAGGTCTGACCATAGCAGAATAGAAAAGAGAAACATCACCTCTTTTGTCTGGCACCAGGGAAACGCCAGATCACTCTCTTGTTCCACAATGGACACCCCCGGTACAGTAATCCAACACCTGGCCTCTATTGTTAAAGCCAGACTCTGCCCCTCTGAGACCTCATCGGTCACATCTAGGCCTTGCCCATCTTAATGCCACAAACCCCTGTGACTCATCATTGGCCCAGGTAATCTGTCGTTCTCACCTGAGACCAGCCTCCCAAGGCCTTCCATTGGTCTGCATTGTTTTCCAATGTTTATATCCATCAAGCACATGGCCGCAGACCGTGCGCTTCTGTCCGGATGCCAACTGGCGGCCCACCCCTAAACCCTTTGGGTTTGGGCCATAATCCCTTCTTTGCGCGTCTGGGCAGGTAGCATCACCCCCAGAGCTGATCCCTCTATTAGCTATCAATCACCTCTGCTTCCTTGGTTCTGTATCGTCTGTGTGACTGTTTGATCATTGTTTGTATGCTTGAGAATATTTAGTAAAGAAATCATTATTTTAGCTACCCAGTCTCTGTGTCTGTTACTGGGTTCTTGGGAATTCTGACTCTAGTATACACAGGTCTGATCCTGTAGTTATGCCAATTGCTCATTGATATAATAATTCTCCAATCTATTATTAAGAAATAGAGCCATTTGGTTAACAATACCTCCAAATTATGGGAATACATGGAAGGCTGGGCTGGTGGGTTGCCATTGTCCAGGTGAGGCCTGGAGATCTTCTGCTTTTAACAACTGATCTCCAGACAGTAGAAATCAGGTCCCCTGAAGAAAGTGGGCTCTACGGCATTGCACCCAACTGAGGTCCCTCCCTTTCTCCAAACCCCGCCCTCCCCAGGCTCCACCCCCTAAATCTTCAGGTCTTTTCCAACCCTGAGCAGCCAACCTGGAGGGGTGCCTGTATGGCTGCTGTTCAACTAAAGAAGTGCTGGCTGGCTGGACAATAATTAATTGATAATTGTTATATGGCTGTATGTGTAGTAGAGCCAAGAGATCCTAAGGTTGTCTGGCAGCCAAAAGTTCCAACTCTTTTCGCATTATGCACCACTAGGTGGCGAGCTGGACTTGTTTTTAAGACAAGAGATGGACAGAGATTTGGCCAGGGAAGATCCGGGGTGGAATTCAATGGCCTGTTTATGGTATTCTGAAGGGTAGGCCCCAAAGCACCTAATTATTTTGCTTGTGGTGCCATTGACCGTTGATTTGTGTTGGTTTGAGAGAAAATAACAGATATAGTTAGAAAAATCAATTTCATTTCATTTTTGCAATTTCGCTTTAATCGAATGATTCATTTCAATTAACGTACTCGTTATGAGGATAGACTTTGCCATTGCAATTATGGATGTATCGAAAGGGTTTCGCATATTCGTTTACCCTGCTAATTTTACGTGGATTTACATGTTAGATATTTAAACTCTCTCTTAGCCAACATGACGAACTCTCCTGATGCTTTAAAAGTGCACCGTCTTCCAAATGACTCTGTTCCAGAAATATCAATGAACGTAGCCCTGTTTTTGCAATCAACGATAAAGCTACGTCAGGAGAACTTCCAATGAGTAATTGTTTTATGCTACATTATGTTTTATACGTATGATTACACTTGGTTTTAAATGTATACATATATACATATATACATATATACATACATATATACATACATACATACATATATACATATATATATATATATATATATATATATATACACACACACACACACATATATATGGGTATTTTGGGGCCGGAACGCACAGGAACGGCGTTCCGGCTGGCTTCTGAGTTGGCCACGCCCACAGCCTCCCCGGGTCCCCCAGGCACCTCACAAGCCGCAGGGCACCTGGGGAAGCCAAGCCAATTCAGGGAGGGAAGGCAGGTTGAACTGCCTCCCCTCTTTGGGTTCCCCATGTATCCCGCAAGCCGCAGGAAACCTAGGGAAGGCAATCCTGGGAGGGAGCTGCATGGTCAGGGGTGTGGCCTAATATGCTAATGAGCTTCTGCTGTTGGGTGTGGCCTATTATGCTAATGAACTCCTGCTGGGCTTTTTCTAAAAAAAACCCCCTCTGAGTGTGTCTGTATGTGTGTATTTATACTAATCCTTTTAAAGGCGTTTTATGCCAATAAAGGTCAACTGAAATGAACCTTTTGTTGTTGTTCAGTCGCACAGTCGAGTCCGACTCTTCGTGACCCCATGGACCAGATCACGCCAGGCCCTCCTGTCTTCTGCTGTCCGCTGAAGTTTGCTCAATTTCATGTTCGTTGCATCGATGACACTGTCTGACCATCTCATCCTTTGCCATCCCTTCTTCTTCTTTGACCTTCAGATCTTTCCCAGCATCAGGGTCTTCTCCAGTGAGGGCTCCCTTCTCGTTTGGTGGCCAAAGTATTTGAGCTTCAGCTTCAGGATCTGGCCTTCCAGGGAACAGTCAGGGTTGATTTCTTTGAGGATTGACTGATTTGATCTCCTTGCAGTCTGAGGGACTCTCAAGAGTCTTCTCCAGCACCACAGTTCAAAAGAATCTATTCTTTGGCGCTCGGCCTTCCTTATAGTCCAACTCTCGCAGCCATACAGTTACTACGGGGAATACCATTCTGCTTTGACCATGTGGACTTTTGTTGGCAGGGTGATGTCTCTGCTTTTTGTCATGCTGTTTAGGTTTGCCATCGCTTTCCTCCCGAGGAGCAGGCGTCCTTTAATTTCATGGCTGCAGTCACCATCTGCAGTGATCTGGGATCCCAGGAACGTGAAGTCTGTCACTACTTCCACAACTTCCCCTTCTATTTGCCAAGGAGCGATGGGGCCAGATGCCATGATCTTAGTTTTTTTGATGTTGAGCTTCAAGCCCACTTTTGCGCTCTCCTCTTTCACCCTGAGAAATGAACCTACTTGTGGTCTATTGTACTAGTCTGGTTTACGGTAGGCTGATGGAAGCATTGCCAACCTGCAGGAATTTCACAGTTGGCAAGCCTAGCTCATACTTGGGGGGGAGGCTTCAGACAAGCCCCTCTCAGCTTAACATGGCCAGGTGGTTGTGGGGACAGAAATGAGGGAAACCACCCCGACTTCCCAGCAATGCTCCCTCTAAGCCAGGGTGGCAAACATGCGGCCCCCGGGGGCCGGATTAGGCCCCCCCAGAGGGCTTCTCTCAGGCCCACAATGGAACTGGCTGTCTCCTGCTTCTGCTTCCAGTTCTGCTGCTGCTGCTGCGTCATTGCCACATTTGCAGCTTACAGATACACACCTGAACAGCACACTCAAGACAGCACAGACATTTTGATGCAATAATTCAGAGCAAGGGGTGTCAGTTATCAGACACGGTTAAATAAACAAAATATTGCAAGATTGTTTTAAGCATGCTTTTATTTTAAGTTAAAAAAGAACCCCTCCTTGTGTTTGTGTCCTTTATAAAGTTTATCTCTCCGCTACCTGGCATTACATTGTATGACACACACGGGGCCCGGCCCGACAAGGTCTCATTTATGTCAAATCCAGCCCTTGTAACCAATGAGTTCGACACCCCTGCTCTAACCTGTGGAGTTTTATGAGCAAAGATTCTACTTTGTGTGAGCTACTGGCATTAAAGTTGCGAGCGAGCAGTTTGGCTGCTGCATACCTTAATTTGCTCCTGAGCCACCCTTCCTGAGCCAAGACAAAAATGTGCGCGCCAGAGGCTAAAGAAACAGTGAGCTAGCTCACACTAACTCAGCTTAGAGGGAACACTGCATCCCCAGGAGGAGACGCAAATAAATACAGGGGTGGGGTGGGCGGGTCCGTGTCCAAAGGAAGACCAAAGACCAAGTCTCCCGATCAGCCAGCTGTTACAGGATCAGAGCGAAGAGACGTATTCGGTGGCAATGCCGTATACAAAGGGGACTACGCCCCCTTCTTTTCCTTTATCCAGTACAGGCTCAACGACACATTGATCTCGAGCAGTGGGTAGTCGTCGTTAATCGCTTATCACCCAATAGACAAAAGGAGTAAAAACACATTTTATTTTTACAACTGCCAGAGTTCTTTTTGGATCCCCGTCAGAAAGTTAAAAAAGTAACAAAGTCGTAGGAACGTACGTCAGAATGAGCTTGCAAACACAGTAAAATACCAAAAAAAACAGTCAAAAGCCCAGTAGCAGCTTTTAAGACGGACAGACTTTATTGTAGCATAAGCTTCCGAGAAACACAACTCTCTTTGTCAGATGCATGACATCTGACAAAGAGAGCGGTGTTTCTCGGAAGCTTATGCCACAATAAAGTCTGCTCGTCTTAAGAACATAAGAACATAAGAGAAGCCAATGTTGAATCAGGCCAATGGCCCATCTAGTCCAACACTCTGTCACACAGCAGCCAAAATATACCAGGGGCCATCGGGAGGTCCAGCAGTGGGGCCAGGACACTAGAAGCCCTCCCACTGCTGCCCCCTCCAGCACCAAGGATAGAGTGCATCACCTGACCCAGACTGAGAGTTCCCATCTATACCCTGTGGCTAATAGCCACTGATGGACTTCTGCTCCAGATGTTTATCTAATTCCCTCTTGAAACTGTCCATGCTTGTAGCTGCCACCACCTCCTGTAGCAGTGAATTCCATATGTTAATCACTCTTTGGGTAAAGAAGTATTTCCTTTTATCTGTTCTAACCCGACTGCTCAGCAATTTCATGGAGTGCCCACGAGTTCTTGTATTGTGAGAAAGGGAGAAAAGTACTTCTTTCTCAACCTGCTCAATCCCATTCATAATCTTATAAACCTCAATCATGTCACCCCTCAGCCATCGTTTCTCCAAGCTGAAGAGCCCCAAGCGTTTTAACCTTTCTTCATAGAGAAGGTGTTCCAACCCTTTGATCATTCTAGTTGCCCTTCTCTGCACTTTTTTCAATGCTATAATATCCTTTTTGAGAAGTGGCGACCAGAACTGTACACAGTATTCCAAATGAGGTCGCACCAATGATTTATACAGGGGCATGATGATACTGGCTGATTTGTTTTCAATCCCCTTCCTAATAATCCCCAGCATAGCGTTGGCCTTCTTTATTGCAGCTACACACTGTCTAGACATTTTCATTGAGTTATCCACTACGACTCCAAGATCTCTCTCTTGGTCCGTCTCTGCCAGTTCAGACCCCATCAACATGTATTTATAGTTAGAATTTTTGGCTCCAGTGTGCATCACTTTGCACTTGGCCACATTGAACCCCATTTGCCACGTTGACGCCCACTCACCCATCCTCCACAGATCCCTTTGGAGTGCCTCACACTCCTCTCTGGATCACACTCCTCCCTGGAGTACTTCTTTCTCAACCTTCTCAACCTTCTTTCTCAAGTCTTAAAGTTGCCACTGGGCTTTTTACTATTTTACGGCAGCCGATTAACACGGCTAAAACTCCCCTGGATCCGGTAAAATAGAACGCCTCTTAAGATTAGCACACAAAGGACACTCCAGGAGGATGTGTACTTAGCTCTTACCTAAGGGAGAAGGGCAGATTTGTTCTGAATAAGGTAAACACACAAATCTACCCCCTCATAATGGCCGAGAAAGCGAGCCTTTCGCCTGGCCAGAAGGAACACCCTTAGCAGGCTCTGGGAAGACAACAGATCGGCGCAGGAGGGAAGAGATTTTGGAGGTGGAATACCACAAAATGGGGACGAACAGGTGTGGCCCGCTCTGGAGGCAGAGCGCACACCCTCCTCCCCCTTTCCCTTCACAGCACCCCTCTTTCTATAGGGCCACGTTGGCACAGCCGTCTCACCTCCAGGGAACTCCGGCAACCTTACCTGTGCCCGGTGTTTGGCAGGAAGTTGCTTGCAAGCCCCTGACCTGCACGCAGGAGGAAACAGGATCGGGTTTCCCGACTGGAGCGGCACAAGGGAGGCCCAGAAGAGGAAGTGCTGAAGTCTGCTGGCGAGTGGGCGAGGCCAGGTTAGCCGGGCAGGTGTGACGACCGGCGGCGTGTTTGTCTTCCTCTCCCCAGGGCGAAGGCCCTTGCCCACGCCCAGCCTGCAGAACGGCCCCTGTGTGGAAAGGGTGGCTCCCAGGCAGTTGGCACGGGCTCGGTTGACAGAGGGCCAGGGCAGAAAGGGGACACACCCGATCCGATCGATTGGCAGGGCGGGGGGGGGGGAGGGTGTGTTGTCTGCAGCAGGTCCGAAACCGGAGCCTTCGGGTTTGCGTGGCCGCTCAAGAGCAGTTTCAGATTTGGGAACGTCAGAACTTATAAAGTCGTGATAGGCGCACGGGCATGCACAGAGTGCTTTTTCTTCACCCCCCCATCCCCATGTGAAGAAGAAAAGATGAAGAGATTGGATTTGTACCCTGCCCTTCACTACCCGAAGGAGTCTCAGAGCGATTTACAATCTCCTTTCCCTTCTGAGAAGAAGAAGAAGAAGAAGAGGAGGAGGAGATTGGATTTATACCCCGCCCTTCACTACCCAAAGGTGTCTCAGAGCGGCTCACAAACTCCTTTCCCTTCCCTTCCCCACAACAGACACCCCGTGAGGCAGGTGGGGCTGAGAGAGCTCTGACAGAAACTGCTCTTTTTCAAGGACAGCTCTGACAGAACTATGGCGTGCCCAAGGTCATCCAGCAGCTGCAAGTGGAGGAGTGGGGAATCAAACCCGGTTCTCCCAGATTAGAGTCTTTGCACTTAACCACTACACCAAACTAGATAGATAGATAGATGATAGATTGAAAGAGAGAGAGAGAGAGAGAGAGAGAGAGAGAGAGAGAGAGAGAGAGAGAGAGAGAGAGAGAGAGAGAAAGAAAGAAAGAAAGAAAGAAAGAAAGAAAGAAAGAAAGAAAGAAAGAAAGAAAGAAAGAAAGAAAGAAAGAAAGAAAGAAAGAAAGAGAAGAAGAGGAGGAGGAGGAGGAGGAGGAGATTGGATTTATACCCCGCCCTTCACTTGGAGTCTCAGAGCAGCTTACAAACTCCTTTCCCTTCCCCTCCCCACTACAGACACCCTGTGAGGTAGGTGGGGCTGAGAGAGCTCTTTCACGAACTGCCCTTTCAAGGACAGCTCTTATCAGAACTATGGCTTGCCCAAGGTCATCCAACAGCTGCAAGTGGAGGAGTGGGAAATCAAACCCTTTCCTTCCAGGTTAGAGTCCGCGCACTTCACCACAACACCGAACTGGCTCTTCACCCTGTGAGGTCGGCGGGGCTGAGAGAGCTCTTTCGAGGACTGCTCCTGAGGGAACAGCTCTGAGAGAACTTGTGAGTGACCCAAAGGTACACCAGCACCCGGTTCTCCCAGGTTAGCACTACTAACCACTACACCAAACTGGCCAATACATGTTTTGGGCAGGATCCCAAAGGAACGACAACCTTCCCACCCTTCCCTCCCCACGCTAAGTAAGCAAACCACTGAATACAGCCTGCCAGGAATGTTTCTCAGGCCTCCAAAGGGCACAAATTGGGGGGTGGGGAGGATCTAATGGCTGCTGCAGTCATAGCGTTGCCAGCTCCGGGTGGGGGGATAGCTGGGGATTTGGGGGGTGGAGTCTGAGGAGGGTGGGGTTTGGGGAGGGGAAAGACCTCCGTGGGTCACAATGCCGTACAGTCCATCCTCCAAGGTTGCTATTTCCCCCCAGGGGAACTGATCTCCTTCAGGTCTCCCGGTGCCACCTGGGGGTTGGAAACCCTAGCTGCAGGCCGAAAGCTGAACTGCCGAAAAGGAAGAGATTCCTTCCTTCCAGGGGGGCACTGCCAAACTTGTTTCCGTAACCTGGAAGAGGACAGTGGAGTCTCGCGAGCAAAAATTCCACTCGGTGACCTGCTGGCGTTAAAGCTGTGAGCCGAGCGATTCAGCTGCTGCATCAGTGAGTCTGCTCTGGAGCCCTCCTCCCTGAGCGGAGACGAAAATATGTGAGCCGGAGGCTAGAAAAACTGTGAGCCGGCTCACACTAGCTCAGCTTAGAGGGAACACTGGAGAGGCACTGTAGAAAAGAGCAAGGGCCACTGGGCTCTTGCTCTTTTTGACCACTAGGTAAAGGTTTCCCCTTGCTCGAAAACCAGTTGCATCCGACTCTAGGGTTGCGGCGCTCATCTCCATTTCCAAGCTGAAGAGCCATCGCTGTCCGAAGATGTTCCCACGGTCATGTGGCCGGCATGACTATTTATTTATTTATTTGTTTGATTGTTGTATTTATAACCCACCCTTGCCGCAAGAGGGCTCAGGGCGGCTCACATTGAGCCAGGGTTCATACACAGTTAATACATTTAAAGCATCAAAACATTTAACACTATTAAACATTTAAAACATTCAGCGATTTCTATTAAACGCCGAGGCGCACGGAACACTGTGACCTTCCCACCAAAGCGGTACCTATTTATCTACTTGCAATTTCTTGCTTTTAAACTGCTCGGTTGGCAGGAGACGGGGCCGGAGACGGGAGCTCACTCCATCTTGCGGCACTCGGGTCTTGAACTGCCGAACTACTGGCTTCCCAGCTTGCAGTTCACTTGCAGGCTAACACGGTGACCCTTCTGGAGATGCGTTGTTATTCTGCGAGATCGCCAAAGCCCACCTGGAGGTTGGCAACCCGACTGAGAATCCAGGCCTGTTGGCAGCCCTGATACTGGAGGTTCTGGCTGTTCCCCTTTCACACCCTGGCATGGGTGGCAGAGGAACCAAAATATCAGCCAACAGTTAAAGTCTGAATGAACATGCAGATGGCTGCAGGCTCTTTGTTTGGTGTAGTGGTTACAGTGCGCGGACTCTAATCTGGGAGAACCGGGTTTGATTCCCCACTCCTCCACTTGCACCTGCTGGATGACCTTGGGCAAGCCATAGTTCTGTCAAGGACAGTTCTGGAAAGAGCTCTCTCATCCCCGCCTACCTCACAAGGTGTTTGTTGTGGGGAGGGGAAGGGAAAGGAGTTTGTAAGCCACTCTGAGACTCCTTCAGGTAGTGAAGGGCAGGGTATAAATTCTTCTTTTTGCCCGGGAATGCCACTTAGAAGATGGTCTTTCTCTGAAGCACTTCTGTTTATTTTGGATTACTTTGGACTGCTTTCATGAACTGAGCGGTTTAGATTATCGGAAGCATTTGTCATAATATTGTTGTGATTACAAGTCCTTCCGGACACTTCATATGTAAAGCATTTTGCAAACATTTTTGATCTTTCTGCACACAGTTGTTTCTGTTTCTTGGCTACTCAGGAGAAGGGAGCAGGATTTCCAGGAGCATCTCTGCTACATATCAGGCCTGAAACATCCCAGGACTGTTCTGCCAGAGACGGGCTGAGCTTGGAGACCAAGAACAATAGCCCACCAGGACTTTAGAAGTAACCAGTCAAGAAGTAATGTTCTGTAAATAGCCTGTCGTTGGGAGCGGGGTGTGTTTGGATGTGGCGACTGCAGGCTATTTAAACAGGAGTTCCATC